>OZ038515.1:72670486-72715486 GCA_964036315.1 Acanthosepion esculentum
ATGCTTAATAGGTTTATGTTTCGAGGAAACATTAATAAATCTTCATCTGTATATGTGAGGGAAGGGGAGTTTTTAGGTAAGATATGTTTAAATGGGCTGGATTCTAAAAATTATTTGAATACACACCCAAGAATGACACTTATAGAGAATCCTATCGACGACCCGAATTCTTGTTTGTAAAAATTGTTTTTGAAAGAAAAAAAGCAATAAGTAGTAATTATTTGTCATATATACATGATTTTGTTAAGTAAAAAACAAAGTTTGGTTTGGTTAGGGGCTTTCTCATGATGTTTAAGCATTTCCTGATAAGTTTCTAAGATTTATAAGGACTTGATATCACTTTTTCCATATCCGTTTTTCTTTTCAGACTTTGAATTTGCTCACTGGGATGTTTAATATGCGATTGGTTGATTATATCTAGGAAAGAAGTTAAATCTGTAGCTCTTACGTCTTCTGCAGGATGACCAATGAAAAAGTGGCAAGTTTATTATCACTGTTTTATCTTTCAGGAATAATTGTCCTTGAATAATAGTGAATAAATTTCTTAAATATTCATGACCTTGAATAATCATTCGCTTCTCACGTAATTACTTAAATCTGATTGGTTCTTTTATGATTGATTAATTGCTGTTCGATAATGTGACTCGTCCTTTAAAGGTTATTTGCAAACAAACTTTCGTCTTTCGTTCTGCCCTTTTCTTATGGCTAAACAACTCATTGATTTTGAGCGTCAAGTTATCGTCCTTTTCAAAGAAGAACATTCGACGTGCAGATTGAAGAAACGTGTAGAAATTCTTTCTGACTTTTTCAGTCACATCGGCCGTCACCAGTTTTCAGCCGTTGTCGCTTTTAATTTACAGCCCTTTTCTACTGGGCGAGCTATAGTTTATAGAAGACGTTGTTAATGTCGGATACAATAGGGAAAAATACTAAAAATATGAGAGCAAAACATCGAAAATATATATCTGATTAATACAAATCTAAAATTTGTCACTTAGATGATTAATGTTATAGAGTAATAATTGCATTATATATATATATATATATATATATATATATATATTTGATACACTTGATCTTTGTAATAAACGATTAATTAATAAATGCTTAATTGCGACGCTCTTATGACATTATGAAATGGCCAAAGTCCGACAATTATTTTAAGAATTTTTTTATGTTTAACATTCTTTTTATAGATACAAATATTTAAGTAAATGCTCTGTTTTATAATAAACAGTATTAACAACATTAACCGGCATGAATGTCCGAGAAATTTTCATAGAAAATATGCATCCTTCAACAGGAATCGAACCTATATCCTATACGAAAGCGTCATATAATCTGACGAGCTTTTACCGATGGAGCCACAGAGGAGCGTTTCGGTTAGCAAGGTCGATTGTTTTTAAACTACAATTCTCCATTATTTTCTCTTGTACATTCATATCTGTTCGACAAATATCTAAATGTAAACAAATGACGTCACACATTATGAAATAGACAAAGTCCGACAATTATTTTAAACGTTTTTTATGTTTATAAGTTCTTTTTATAAATATAATATTTAAGAAAATGCTATGTTTTATAATAAACAGTATTAACCACATTTACCGGTCTGAATGTCCGAGAAATTAATACTGTTTATTATAAAACAGATCATTTACTTAAATATTTGTATCTATAAAAAGAACGTATAAACATAAAAAGTGTCTTAATATATATATATATATATATATATATATATATAGTTGATTTATTGTAATGTACTTGTAATCTCTGATGATGGCTTATGTAAACCGAAAGCATAGACAGAATTAACAATAAAAACATGTATCAAGATGGTGATTTTCTTTCGTGTTTCAGTGATAATGCTAAAAAGCTTATTCGACAATATGAAAGCAATTTAATTAAAATAAATAGGCAAAACTTGTCTATATTATTTAATGAAACATGCATTAATGAAAAATGACGCCTAAATGCACCCAATATGTATATATATGTCTATATCTCTGAGAAGAGGTATTATGATTACTTGCATTATTTACATTATTCGGACTGTTATCCTCATCTTCATTGCCATATTCGCAACGTTTCGGCCGTTGTACGCTCCGGCCTTCTTCAGGTGATTGGAATTTCGAACCGCACCCTTTATTCCGTCCAACGGGGGGTAGATTGCTCTAATTCCACGTGCCATGCCTCTTCCGGATGTCTCAACTATTTCCCTTTAACTCAAATATCCAAGTTGTTTTGGTTCACTACTGCTGTAGCCTGGTATTGAACTCACAACATTTTGGGTCTAGTCACTGAATCTATCTACTGGGCCATGTGTCAAGACACGTGGCCCAGTGAATAAAGTTTAACATTGAAAGCTAAAAAAAAAAAAATCACCTTGTCCAATAACTAACACAGAATTTATCCATTTCAATGTTTCAGTCAGACAAATGGCGGAAAGCAGGGGCCAGAGGAGGGCGGGGGGTATCTGTGTTAAATGGAAGAAGTTTTAGGATATTAATTTGGGATTATATGAGGAATGAGATACTAATTCAAAATTAATATTTCAATATTAATAAAATTAATATTTTAATATTAATTAATAATATTAATATGTATGTGTGTGTATGTGTGTGTATGTGATTATGTTGGGTATATTTTGGCAACAATATATCTTTTATACAAAAAGACCAAAGAAAGTGGTTTGTTAAGAAAACTTTTATTTATTTTCTCTACATTTTAGACCAATTTTTAGTTTTCGGTTAAATACGGGGTCAGGCAAAGCGGACGGACGTTTTTGAAATGGTTATTATTCAGACCCTGTGGCGTCTTATCAATTTTTTCTTTTCAGAAATGGCGTTGTGTACGCACCCCAGAAAATAAGGAACGCGTCAGACAAGCTTTGCAGGGTAGTCCGAATCGCTGTGCTCGGAAGCATGTTACTGAACTTGGCATCGATAATTGTTTGGTAAGGCGTATTTTGAATGAGGAACTGCGTTTCCAGCTGTACAAATTGGTTATTAGGCAACAGTTTAGACCAGGAGATCATTCACAGGGGCTTAACTTCTCACGTCAGATGGAAGCAATTTTTTAAGGAAATGACAACCTCATTTTGTTAAGCGATGAAGCTCCTTTTCATCTCAATGGCATGGGGAATCAACAGAATTGTTGTTAATGGGCTCTTGAAAATCAAAGAGAATTGACAGAAAGACGACTGAACAGCCCAAAAATGATGGTTTGGTGTTCTGCTAGCGTCATTGGTCTTTATGTTTTTGAAGACCATAATGGAAATATCGTATTTACTGTTTGTGAAAATTATAGAATATAAAACAACTTTGATAAAAAATTATACCTACTTTTCTGACGAAAACAATGCCGTTCTGAACATTTTGGCCGCAACTGTACATTTAAATATAGCTTGTCCAATTATCGGTTATCTTTAGCAATTATCAAAGACTTTTTTGTGCTATGATTTCTTCATTTCAAACATCCCGTTTTGTCCGCGTGTTCCTGTTTTAGGTTCTGTTGAGTCTTGACTCATTGTTGAATCTCGCCTATTGCATGGAATAATAATGCAACACAAAATGTACTTAGAACAAGAATGTATTATAACAAGAAAGTGTACACAATAAGTACATATAGTATTTCTGTATATTTCTGGGAAGACGTTCCTGGAGAATGTGTTGACTAGTCGCAGTCGATCAGAGTCTCTAGTTGGATCTCGTGATTCCTCCCATCGTTTTCCGGTACCAACCATTATTTATATAGTTGGTAGTCACCTATGCAGATTAGGTGGATCCTACCACAACACCCCCTCCCAAGCCTTGGAATCCTTTTGGATTTCAAACTGGCTTCTATATGGGATGATGATTATGGTTATTTCTTTGTAGATCCCCTTTGCATAGTTCATATGTATATCTGTTTTTTTTTTTCAATATCTTTTTCGTTTTGGATTCGCGTCCAATGGGTCCGTGAACTTTCGTTTCCTAGCGGATCTTCTCGGTTCAGGAGCACTCTGCGGAGGTTCTACTTGAAAAGTATCATACATTACATCAATGGGATCTTCCTCCTCATCCGGTATACTCTCTTCATGCTCTAGTACGTAGCATTTTTTGAGTTGGTTCTGGTGCCTTTTATGAGTATTCTTCTGCCCTTTAATTATATAAATCAGGTCACCGATTCTCTTGTCCACTATGCCTCGCTCCCAGAACTCAATGTTGTTTCTATAGCACTTGAAAAAGACCTTCTCTCCGGGGGTGTATCTTTTTCTAGATGTATACATAGTGTTCTTTATTCTATTTCTTCCTGGCAAAAGCTTGTCAAACACTGACTTAACTTTCCTAGCGAACATTAGTTCAGCTGGTGCCATGTTTGATGGTGTTCTCTGGTTAGGCGTGATTCTGTATACTTGTAGGAATTGCTGAAGCGCCTTTTCCGTTGGAACTCCTGAGGCTTTCTTCAGAGCGCGTTTTACGTATCTACAATTCTTTCTGCGAGTCCCTTGGATCTCGGATGATACGGCGGCGTCGTTATGTGGTTAATTTGATATAACTCACAAAATTCCTTAAAATCGTCAGAAGTGAATTGTGTACCATTGTCACTCACAATACACTCTGGCACACCGAACCGTGCAAATAGTTCATGCAAAAAAGTTGTTGTGGTATTGGACGTAGGCTTTTTGCAGCGTAGTACTTCTGGCCATTTTGTAAAGCTATCTACCACTATTAAGTAGTAATAATCTTCTACTGGACCAGCGAAATCAATGTGTAATCTTTCCCACGATGATCCGTCTTGGGCCATGGTTTGTGTACTATAGATGGTACCTTAGCTGCTAACGCACACCCTTTACATCGATGAACCATGTTTTCGATATCCACATCCATTCCTTTCCAATATACAAAGCTTCGCATTAAGCTTTTTGTTCTATTAATCCCCGGGTGACCCATATGAAAGTCCCGTAGGATTCTTTTCTGCAACTTTTTTGGTACTACTACTTTCTCTACACTTGCGAAAGGCACGTTACGTTTCTTTTTAAATATAGGCATAGTATTTTCTTTTAATTCAAATTTAGTTTCAAACTTGTTACATCTTCCAAGACCAGGTGTAAAGGTTTCCGGAAACTTTTTCTTTAATTCATCTTTAATGTCCTGTCTTGTTTGCGTATTACTTTCTACTTTTCTGCAGAATGAGTTTAACGGTTTATTCCACAATTCGAATGTTTCAATAAAATCTGTACCCAACAAGTTTTCTCCATTTCTCAGAATGAAAACTTTTATTTTTTTTAACGATCCCATTCAATTTCATTGGAAGTACAACCTCGCCTTCGAAGTTAATTTGCTTTCCAGTTACCGTTCGAGCGAGTTTCGTTGACTTCATTATTGTAGGCCTTTTTAAAATTTTCCATGTTTTATCGTTCATTATTGTTAAATCTGACCCCGAATCGAGTTGAAATTTGATATTCTTTTTGAATATTTCAGTCGTCACATATTTCCTCAAATCTCTATCTGATTTGATATTCGAATTTGTATGTCTAATTCGGCTCTTGAATTTTTTCGTTTTACAACACGATCCTTTGTGACCATTCTTTTGGCACACGAAACATTTCTTATTTCTATATGGGCAATTTATCTCCCAATGTCTTTCGTTACAACGTCTGCAATTATATGGTGGGACCTTTTTATTTTCGTTCTTTTTATTTTCTTGTCTATTATTAAAATACGCTGAATTTTTTCTCCAATTTTTCTCTGATGGGTAATTTGACTGCTTTTTTATTTTTTTAATATAAGCAATACCAGCTTCTTCGATTTTTTGCGACTCTTTCTTTAACTTTACGGCCCGTTGACACTCCTCTGCTAACTTTTGCAGGGTAAGGCCTTGTTCAGATTCGAGTTTAGACAAAACTCTACGTCTTATTTCGGCACTCTTACTGGATACCAGTCCTTGAGCAAAAATTAAGCACTTGAATTCTTCAACCGTAATCTCTGCCAATCTGAAATTGTCACAATGTCTATTCACTATAGATGCATATGTTAAGTAATCCTGATCGTCGGATTTAGAGACATTCATGCATAACCATCGCTTATGCCAAAGCGACATATTTGCTCCAAACAGCTCTTTTAGCAATTTCACTGTTTCCGAGAATTCCAATTCAGTTGTTTTTCTCGGTAGAATAAAATCTACAAATTTGCTATGTTCTGCTGTACCTAGCTTTCTTAGTAATAGACTGACTTATCTTGAATTCGACCAGTTTTCACAGTCTGTGTAGAAAATATCTTCATATCGTTTAAAGTACGCTTCAAATGTTTTTTCTTCGTCTGGCACATAGTTGAAAGTTTTCAGCGAATTAAATATGGTGTTATTAGAATATGAAGAATTTCCCTCATTTGCCTGATAATTGTTTAATTTCTCCAGTGTTAACTTTTGAATTTCCAAAAGTCTTTCCTCTTGACGTTCTTGATATTTTTGCATTGCTATCAGTTGTTCTTGCTGTGCTATCTGTTGGGATTTGAATAATTCAGATATGACTTTGGATAGTTCATCCATCTTTAGCTGATAGTGTTCATGCAACAAGGAATATACTTTTAATTTGTGTATCCACGAATATCATATAAGCTGACCAAAAAAATCGAAACAACGTACGACTTTTCTATTTTATGTCTTGCTTTTACATTCATGCCCGTGCTAATCAACTTTGGTATTTTTTTTTTCGTGAACAGAGAGCGTCGGACTTTTTTTTTCGTTTTCGACTTCTGTTCGCGTATTTCAATGACAACGTCTGATTTTCTTATCAGAGGTAATTCGTCACTATATTGTTGAACAAATAATTTAAAAAAAATAATTTTTTAAAGTTTGTTACCTTTCAAAGTCGACACGGTGTATTTGTGCTCCTTTTAATCCATGCATGTTTTTGTAGTCGGCCAATTTTTCTTTTTAGCGGGTGTCTCGGTGTAGATAATTTTTTAATTTAAAATTACCGTTATTCGTTTACGACACCTTTCCAATTTTTCTGAGTGAACGTTCCTTTATGCTTAGTCGTCTTTTAACGAGTTTTACATATCCAGAAGTTCAGAATCCTTCGTCGTTATGTTAACGTTGGACTTTGAATTAATAGTTTTTTTTCAGCCTGGGTTCTTCAATGACTTGTCCCAATTGTTGAAAACTCTCACTATTAATTCTTTCTTCTTTCCGTATGGTTCGTTCTACTTCTTTGCCATTGTTGAAACTTGGCGTATGGTTCGTTTTACTTTGTGGCCATTGTTGAAACTTGACGTATGGTTCGTTCTACTTCGTCGCCATTGTTGAGTCTTGACTCATTGTTGAATCTCGCCTATTGCATGGAATAATAATGCAACACAAAATGTACTTAGAACAAGAATGTATTATAACAAGAAAGTGTACACAATAAGTACATATAGTATTTCTGTATATTTCTGGGAAGACGTTCCTGGAGAATGTGTTGACTAGTCGCAGTCGATCAGAGTCTCTAGTTGGATCTCGTGATTCCTCCCATCGTCTTCCGGTACCAACCATTATTTATATAGTTGGTAGTCACCTATGCAGATTAGGTGGATCCTACCACAACAGTTTCTGACTAAAAAATATGTTTTAGCTGAAGAATGTATTACGCCTTGATACCTAGATACACTCTAGAGGTGAACACCTTATTTTTTTACCCTAAGGATTGTACTTTAAGCTTTTGTTTTACTAAAGCATTTGACCTTGGATAGTGTAAAACATAGGAGAATCATGACGTTAGGAAGAAGAATAATTATCTGAGAATTTTGTGAAGGTCTAGATGAAATGGTTTGTGAGCGGATGGCTCCGACCTGAGAAAACTTATACTTTTAATAGAAGAAGAATCCGGAACTTGAAGCTGTGGCCCAAGTGAACAGAAAGTATTAGAAAACTTTCGAGATTAAATGGTCCATTTTCAGGATTCTGTTCTGGCTTTATTACTCTTTGATCTTGTTGTTGGAACCCTTCCTTTGTAAGCTTAGAGGGGCTACGAACCTACCGGCCGTGCATCGGTTAAGCCAATCGTGTGCTGTTCGGGTCAGAGTGTTGTAATTGTCTTCATGTTTCTGTCTTCGAGGAGGTACGAAAGGCATTTGATTTGTTCAGAAAATTAATATTAACGGCAAAAATCCCATTGACTTGTAGTCAAATGTATGGTTGGCTGTCTCTCTTCCGAAGCCCTTCAGTTAAACCTTCTTGGAGTGGGATTTTAAGCCGTTCTCCATCTGGCGAAGAACTGATCAGAGGGCCAGACAAGGTCGAAGCGTCGGTACAAAGTTGGCTTCGAAGGCGAATGTACTTAACATATTGAGGAGGGCTTAACGTCTATTACCCAATTATAGTTTACCGACTGCCACTCGTTATGAGGCGAATGTTATCTTTAACCCTTGTTTTGTGGCAGTACAAGCCCGATGCTTCGCAGGGTGATGGGCATCTAACGAACGAACAGCGGAAGGGAATATTACCGTTGGCCAGTTACGCAAATGCCTTGAATTTAATTAATCTTTCCAGTGAAGAGACTTTGGCGAGGGTAACTTTTGACCGTAACGGTTGTGTGGCCAAGCGCTGACATACACTGAGAATAGAACATCTAATTCATTACGAATGTCTTCGGCCCAAAGAGCTTTTTACGCTTGAGGAAGATTATATATAGGAAAATATTTGGGCACCTCGAGGTAGTGTAATGGTTAGAAAGCTTGTGTCACTAGAACAATTAAACTTGAGTAGTGAGTTCGATCCTCACTGGGTGCCCCATGCTTTCGGCTTTGTGCCACATTTGAGCTACGGTTGGAAAATCACTATATAGGAAAATAGTTGTGGGGATTGCTTCAAAGAATCCAGCTATGATAGGAATAATATTAATACACCACTAATGATTTTATAAGATAAAAGCATTGAAAATCCCGAAGAAAGGGATTGTCAGTGGTCAGGAATTACAGCAAGCATTACTTACAAAATAATGCTATTATATGTATTGAAGTTATTAAACAAATCAAATAAATCTCAATAACTAGAAGTTTATGCGAACAAATTTTTGTTAAATTTTAAACGACTAATTTAGACGCCAAAACAATGCTTGAGTTACATTTTTAGATAATTCCATTATGTTTAGTAAAAGTTATTGGATTTATTATGAACACTGCAGTCTAAAGTTATGCAGATTAAACTAATATTAGATTAAGGCCTCTGAAATCTAATAACAAATATTTTTTAAATTTTTTCCATAATATATGTTAAAACATTGGTAATGGAAAGGTTTTAAGAAATGCAAAAAAATAACAAAGTTATTAAATAAGGGAATGTCCACATTGGAGATATCAAAAGTGCTTCGATCATCGAACGATAAAGACAGCTGCTGAATATATAATTAACATAAACACTAGAACCAAAAGAAAATGGATTAAGAATTTATCTCCAAGAGGAAAACGTAAACTAAATAGAGTTATAGCGAAAAATAAACCTTTGACCTGTGTTCAGATCATTGAACCGGTTGGAACTGAGGAAGTCAAGAACAAAAGGTGTAGAATACTTTGAAAATTGGAATCTGTCAAGAAATCTCCCAGGCAAACATCTCTCAGTAAAGCAAATATTTTGAAGCGTCAAAATTGGACGAAGAAATATATTATGATTACCTGCTCTAAAGTAAATTCCATATACAAATCTCAGGAGACACTCGATAGGCCTGCTGGATGGGTTATAAGTTGGATTTTATGCGATGCAGATGTGCTTGTGGCTGAAAGAAGGCAGCAAGGAGACAGCAGTGTGATGATATAAGATGGAATTGTCGACCAAACCATTATTGAACCATTCAAAGTTGGTGAAGGAGTGAAACTGAACAGTGCTAATCATTGCGATTTCATGGACTTTCTTTGAATGGTATAAGTTAACCGTGAATTTGTTTAGCGCTAAAGATCTACAGGAGAAACGAAAATGGAATTTCTCCCATCAAGTCGGAATCTGAATCCAATCGAAAATCTATGGTCAATTGTGAAGATAAAATTATAAAAAGATAAAATTATCTAAAGGTACAGTATTTACATTAGTCGGACTATTGTCCTCATCTTTGTCGCCATATTTGTCACAACGTTTCGGCCGTTGTACGCTTCGGCCTTCTTCAGGTGGTTGGAATTTCGAACTGAACCCTTTATTTCGATCACTGGGGTAGACTGGGTTCAGTTCGAAATTCAAACCACCTGAAGAAGGCCGGAGCGTACAACGGCCGAAACGTTGTGACAAATATGGCGACAAAGATGAGGACAATAGTCCGACTAATGTAAATACTGTACATAATACCTCATCTCAGAAATATAGACTGATTATATAAAGGTGTCAAACAATATGACATCAAAGCAGACCTGGGAGAAGCAAATAAAACCACGAAGTTGGAAACTAAGCCTGTTGAAATAAAACCTTTAAAAAAATTGATGGAAAATAAATTGATGGCTGTTATTGGGATGAACGTTCATTACATTAAGATGAAAATGCTTCAAAGACATATCATATTTTGTTATTTCTTTTATTACAGGTGTTGATCAATTGTTGATGATTTTATTAGCTTTTTATTGAAGTAAAACGGCATTAACTAATTTTGCATCATACCTTCAATTTGCAGTTTTTATAATAAATCTAATAACTTTAATAACACTTGTTGAAACTACCTAAATATTTAACTCAAGTTTTGCTTTGAGTTTAATTTAATCGTTTAAAATTTGACAAGAATTGTTCAAAATCGGAGTTATTTGCATAATAACTTCTCACGGATTGTATATTGTAAGTACATTGCTAATGATTTTACCATAAAAAATGCATTGAAAATCAGGAAGGAAGTGATTGTCAGTAGCCAAGAATGAATGTCATCATTATTGGTAGAATTCTCTGATTATATTTATAATGGAAATACACTATTTATGATTTTACGATGAAAAAGCGTTGGTAATCTGCTAGAAAGGCATTGTCAATGCTCAGGAATTAATGACCGAATAATGCTCTTATATGCAAACTGATTTTGAAATTTTGCTGACAATGATTACTCCAAAATTAAAAGTTACCCATCTTTACTATTTGAGTCATATTACTGACACCAGTCGGCCTACGTGTCTGGTTACAGATGTTTCTTGCCATATGGTGTCCAGTATTTTGTTTCTCTCGGTCAAAGAATTCTTTTTCGTCCAGACTACAAAGTTTCCGGCATATCCATTTGGAAGCTAATAATAACTGCTTCCACATTTATATTCATGAACAATTTGTATTCATTAATTCCTCTCGACTAATATCCTGATCTGTCTGTCGCCCTGTATATCTGTCTCTCTGTCTCTCTTCTGCTCTGTTTCATTGGCACTTTTTAATAAGCGCCTCTTTCTTGGAAATGCCCGAAGATCAAAACTGTACTGACCTCTCGTTTCGAAACAGTTGCAAGTAACCATATGTGGCTTGTAAATTTCTCCCCATGTTCTGCACTTATTACTGTCGGACAGCTAATTCTTCTCGAAAAGGATAAATCACTGATTGGACAGAAACCCCTTTCTATTGACGGTCAGTTTATAACCTGCAATTCTTTATAGCGCCGTAATTAAATTGATTCAAACCCCTTTGAATTAAAAAGTCTTCCTATGTGGATCATTGCCCGAATAAGAGTTTATTAACTCTCTCCATAGAACACAGTAATGGATGCGTGGGTAGCTTAACAGTTATCGGTACTGAACGCGGAAAAGGCATGAATCCATTTCTCCCTACCCTCATCTGATAGTTAAATCGACTAGGCTCTCTTGTCATTTTTTCTAACAATTTCTCCACAAGCAAGACGATAAAGCCACTAAGACACTAAAGGAATTGCTAACAGTGAAAGAATGTGGGAACGATTATTACTGCAGAGAGAGGAAAATAAAAAAAAACAGACAGGAGACAGGAGATGACGACTGATAATTGCATTTAAACTTTTGAATATCGAAGTTGACTGGAAAGCAAGAAGCAGAAATGAAGTAGTGCAGGATTAGAAAATATCATAAAAATTATGGTTACATCTAGCAGTTTCAACTGAAAAATGATGAGACCTAACTGCCAATCTAGTACTATGTTTAAATTTCCTTTCTGGGGGGTATTTGTGCATAAGTGAATATAACAAACTCGACTAGAATTTGAACTCATCACTCTGATTTCATATTCTGAGCTGTGATCGATTACACCACTTCACATCAACGGATTTTGGAAGAGGCAGTTATAGTGCAGGATTAACAAAATAAGCAAGAAGCAAAGAAAACCCAACTGCACTTGAATGACTGAAATGCCCTCATGTCGTTGCATGTAGGCATTTCAACTGAAAAATTATGAGACCTAACTGCCAATCTAGTATTATTCTTAAACTCATAAATTGGACTTACCAGAAAGGAATGCCTTTCAGAACAATTACCATGAAAATACTGAAAAAGCGAGCAAAAGCAAGTTACGTCACGGATGTGAGAAAGTGAATGAATATTAGATGCCAGGCCACGACTAATAATATTGCAGATTGTTCTTTACATTTTATCAAGGATCTCTAGATACATAGACTTTGGTGCCAACCATTCTGAGAGATGGACTAATCTTAATTGAAAACTGTGGAGAAGGCAGCAGAATTCTAACAAGATGGTTCTGTGTTCTATTGGCTTTCTTAAGGACCTGTAATGAAACTGGAATCTAGATTATTCACACCGCTTCAAACTCGCCATGTATAGACTGGATCGGCCTAGTATTCACTTTCCAGTCTAAAAGCGTTTCCGCGCCATTGTAGATAATGAATTTTCCAACCTACTTCTCGTTTCTCACGAACGAAATGTGGCAAAGCCTCTCGCTGTACTATCGCTTTTTCCATAGAAATGTTCAGACGAACTACATTCCTTAGTTCCACCGATTCTAAAATTCATGGTTAGGACCCGCCATGCCACGCCCATTGTAGCGAAACTCCCTTCGTATTCCAATTTATGGAAATGACTCCCAAGAGGGTGCTTCCCCGATCACTACAATCTGAAAACGTTCATATCCTCATAAAATCTGCCCTTTAACTTTTACTCAGTAATCCTCTACCTCGAGTGGCGCTTCGGCCTTGTAGAAGGTAAACATTGTTAAAAAACTACTTCAAAGATATCACCCACTAGCAGTATAACCCGTCTTTGACCGGGTCTTTCATTACTGGGAATTTTTGCCATTTAATTGGAGCAGTTTAAGTTTAAAGTCAACCCACCCGAAAATCAATATAAGTAACAACAATAGGGTGCATCTGTGGCACATCCCACAATGGTGGGTGGGTTAACAATTAGAACCGGGGGTGGCCCTGAAAAGGGAACGGTATAATAATCAATAATATTATTGCAATAATTTAAACCATCTATTTTTTAAAGTTTTTATGAAAGATATATATCCAAGAATAGATAGTAAATCGTAAAACGTTGCTGAGGGTTATAATGTACAGGGATTAGTGGAGAGCTATTGCCGCCAAAAATTTAGACTCAAAACCGGCACTATCAAACAAAAAAATTTCATCAAAACAACATCCGATCACACACACAGACATACACACTGATTTTGAGAATTATAGATATAGATTGACAGTCCCTTAGCACTTAATTAATCAGATTTGTTCCGACTGCCAGGAAAACGGTATGTAGTTGCCATTGTGGCCAATAAAAAAGATCATATATCCTCCTTGGGAACTGCCATTACTCGGATTTTAAAATGATGCATCACTGAATACAAATTAGTTTAAAATGTTTTAAATCTTCCAGAGATTTTTCTGTTTGCCCATTTGATATTCCCCAACTCTATAATATATTATACACTATAATATATACGCGGCCTTGTGGGTGATGAATTATTTTCCACCCTAAAACCCCTTTCTTGCAGACAAAATGTCGGAAGCCTATCGCTACTCTATCGCTATTTCCATGGAAAGTGTTCAGACCCACGACATTCCTTAGTTCTACCAATTCTAACCTTCATGGCTCGGACCCGCCACGACACGCCCTTTGTAGCCAACCACCCTTTATATTTCATTGGTGAACTGTAAATTTCACTCGAGTAGATTCTTCCCACGAACCGCTACTATGTGGAACCGACTCCCAAGAGAATGCTTCCCCGATATCTACAATCTGTTCAAGTCAAGGACTAACCTTTACATTTTCCACATATATATATATATATATATATATATATATATATATATATATATATATATATATATATATTAAGGTAATGATGGGTTTGGTAATCCGTGCGTATAATTCCAAAGAGGATGTGATCCATAGAGCTCAATGAAACACCAGAGTATTAATTAAATAATTAAGAAAGAGACAACCTTAAGGTTCCATGACTATAATTTATTTCATCAGAAACTCTATATTTCCTGGTTCATCAGGTCACATCTCTAGTTACAAGGAATTATAATTTTTTAATAATTTTTTGAGTTTATATGAATCTAAAACTATCCCTCAAAAACTTGTATTAAAATATATATATATATATATATATTGTATTAAAACTTGTATTAAATATATATATATATTGTATTAAAACTTGTATTAAATATATATATATATATATATATATATATATATATATATATATATATATATATATATATATATGTTCCATTAAATAATAAAGACAAGTGTTGTCTATTTATTTTATGTAAATTCTTTTCATATCGTCTGATATGTTAAATAACATTATCATTAAGAAAGAAAATCACAATATTGATACATATTTTTAATCCAATCTAAGCTTTCGGCTTTCATAAGCCATTATCAAAGATGACAATTAGAGTACAATATATTAATCAATACACGGACGAGAAAGTGATGATAGTCTGTTTTTGTTTAAATGGATGATTTCCAATCAACGATAAACACGTGCATATAAAACGCGGGAAGCCAAAATCGCACCGCAGCTCATGACGTCACACATGACCACGCGAGAATGAATTGGAGAAGTATTAAGTATATATATATATATATATATATATATATATATATATATATATATATACCCATAAATTGTGCTTCTTACTGTGCTCTCGGGTTATGTACAGGGTGAACATCAATGTAAAAAAGTTCCCAGTTGATGATTGTGAGATTCTGTAAGACTTGGCTAAACTCCATATAACCCATTGGCTCTCGCCAACTCGCAACATCCACAGCTTATCCGGTTGCAAACCTCATCGAATTCCTTGCAGACACACCCAAAATGCAAATAAGTTATTGACAGGCCAGGGTCATGCGATGAGAGTTATATCCACGCAACGACCCCAACAGCATGTAAACCCTAAGAGAACGTCGCGTAGCCGCCTTTATTCAGGTGAAAGGAATAGCGACACGTATCCAGAGTTTGAAGACTATGTGATTATTGTAACGGTTACAGGCAAGGTAAATGGAATTGGCGATCCGAGTTCGAATACAATTCAAGGGTATCGGATTCATATTGAATATATGCCATTAAAGAAGTCATGAACTCATTATTTCCTATTCCCGTTATGGGTTAAATAGCAGGTTAGACTGGCCTCTTTATTGGATTGTAGTTCGTCAAGAGAAGAGGTATTCTGAATTTCGTGGCCTTCCCTCGAGGATGATAGTCTTGGTTTGTTTGTCTGTTGAGTTTGTGATCTTTGAGTTGGCTAATGAGACCGATTTCTTGATTGATAGGTCCTTCGACATTGAGGACAGATTGTTTCAGATGGCGGATTAGGTCTTGGTTGTTGTATTTCTTTCCTCTACTTCGGCATATCGTTTGAATTCGAAAATTGTTGTTTCGTCTCTGATAATGGATTTATGGAAATCCCTGTCCATTGACCTGGATTCCAAGATGTTGATGTCGATGTTTTAGAACGCCCTTGCATATCTTTTTTTGACCTCATCTTTTCTGATTTCTTTCTTTGAGTTGGGATTAAAAGACTTTGGTAACCGCTTGTCATACTTTCACAGCAGACGCCCACTTCATCGAAGTTGATTTTTTTATTGACGATGGCTTCAATGAAGGTCATTATAGCTTGTTCCAGTACGCTGATGTTAGCAGTTCTATCTTCTCAACTGATGTTCAAGATAATTCGAAGATCAACGCTGATTACATTTTTAAAGGCATTTCAGATATTTTTCATAAGTTGTTCTGGTCTTTGGGGCATAACTGAGAGTTGGAATCATCACAGTCTTATACACTAACATTTTCGTCTTTGTTCTAATTTCACAATCTTAGAAAAGTCTATTTCGAAGGATAACAAAAGCTGATCCTACAAATTTGATGCGGTGTTCTGTCTCATCTTGAAGGTTAATGCTAGAAGACAGATGGTTACCAAGATAAGGAAAGTGATCCACATTCTCCAAGACCGTTGGATCTTTGTTTCAGTTGGTGTTGTTTGATAGATGTTGATTTATTTTCTCTTATTTGCGTTGATTTTTGATCCAAGCTTAGTGTATGCATTGTTGAAAGCATTCAGTATTTGTTTATGGTGTGATTGTCATCTATATATTGAAATTCGATCAAAGACCTCACTGATCTTTTGGGTTTTGGAGTGAAAAGTTGATTAATTTAGTGTTTGTCCTAAACCCTATCCTTGGAGGTAGATCATCTTTTATGATGTCTACCACTGAAGAAGGTGGACAAATTTCTTAAAACAGGGAAGAAGAAATGGGAAAACGTTTCACTATCTTTGACAAGGATGTAATTCCCAGATAATAAAGAAACAGAATCTGATCGCGTTCGTCCTGAAGAAAAGAAAGAAAAGAAAGAAGAACAGGGTAAAGAAAGAACTACTTTCAAGTCTGTTCAAACGTTTTGAGCAATATTATTTGATCCTTATTTCAACAAATCTATTTGCTTTCTATTATCCATAACCCCGCCTCTTCATCTCATTTTGTCAACATTCATAGCCTAAGGCTACAACCCAAATAGTTGGATACACCGAGTTTGACTCTTTACTCTTCTTTTTATGGCGACATTCACGTAAGAAAACATTTGAAATACGGCCAAAATGGGAACTGTTAAACCTTAACTGCCGTTTAAGTTATCTGCCATTTTCTTCATGCCGTGATGGCATTATAATGATTATTGGTGACACAAGTGGAAATAGCGTATCGAGTTTAAACTCTGACCATGCCTTTTTGGCTTACTAATGCGCATTGAAAATGTATACATTTTAAATAGTGTTATTGGACCTTACCTGTAACGACAAGGAACTCTTCCTGACACTATAAAGACTGCGCCTCTAAAGAGAGACAGATAGAATGAAGTGTAACGAGTCGAGACAAGGCGAGTCGAGACAATAGTAATTCACTCTAAACCAGACTGACAGTCATACTAACACCTTCAACTCCTTGTATTATTATTCTGTTTAATATATCTTTGTTATTTCTAGTCTTGTGTTCGTGTTGTTCTTCCTTGATCCTAACCTTGGACTATAACAGTGGTGCGAGGATATTGGACCATAACAAATAGTAAAATAATTACCCGGGAATAAACATTAAATTCCTACATTGGCCGCATATGTATCACCAATTCTCGTAGGTTAACTTGTCACCTGTCGAAACTCAAGATAATTAACTCAATCCTCTACCATTACAAGCGCCAGCCCAAGCCGAAAATGGAGTAAAGCTGCCATTTTCTTGGCAGCAGCTGCCCAGTCATCACTTTCCATTCTCGATAGAGATCAAAAGCGTCTCCGCATCCATGCAGGCGACGAATCAACCCCATCATCACAGACGAGACATCGAACGTCTCTCACTGCTATATCGCTATTTCCGTGGAGAGTGTTCAGATGTAACTAAACCGCTTAGTTCCACCATTCCTAACCAGCACGGCTAAGATCGACCATGCTATGTACAATTTAACAAACCACCCTCATTCCCTTCATATCCTTTGGTGAGATGTAAGTTCTACTCAAGCAGGTTCTTCCCACAAACGGATGCCTTGTGGAACCAACTTCAAAGAGGTTACTTCTCTGATCACTACAATATTAACCTGGTCATATCTAAAGTTAACCTTTATCTTCCTCACATATCCGCATAATCCGTACCTCTTACTCTGTAACCCTCTACCTCGAGTGGCGCCAAGGCCTTCTACAGCGTGAGCACTACTGTAAAAAATGACAAATATTAGTGGCCAATAAAATGTGTTTCATTAAGACGGATCAAAGTCAGCAGTGAATAAATCATTGTTATTGGTGGAAATTTATTCATTTCTGTATTGGATCATGTTATTTACGTCATGGCAATTATGTGTGAAAAATAATATCGCCCAAATGTCCGCCAAGGCTTCAGCCGCGCACCTGCACACGATGGACAAAATTTCTGATGACGTCTTTGCTTCTCGATCTCACCAATATTCTTTATTATCTCATCCTTCAGATGCTGACTTGTTGGCTTGTTGGCATAAACCTTACTTTTGAGATGACCCCCAAAGAAAGAAAAGGCGTCAAGTCGCACGATCGTGGTGGCCAACTGACTTCGCTGTTCGAGAGATGATGCGACCTGGGAATTTCTCATTCAAATTCTGTTTGAACGTCCATTTTCGTAATAGGCTTCGATAACTTTAACACGTTGTTTGATTGTTAATCTTTCCATGGGTGAAATTGGCAAAGACTTAAATTGTTAAATCTGAAGGAAAAAGACAAAAAATCATTAGACGCTTAAACTTAATTCACATTTAAAATTGGTCCAAGTTATTGGAACAACATTTATCAAAATACGATACAGAACCCAAAAGAAGGGAAAAGTATCAAACATACACGTTATTATTATACAGATTAAATAATATATATTAAATAAAATATATTTCACCGTGAAGTCAGTATCTGGAAGTGTGTATACCGTATTTAATATGAGTAATAATAATAAAGCTTACAAGTACAGCTTACACGTTACAAAGAGGATTATCTATATAACATGTACGTGATCTTGGGATTTTTTTATTACAAAAATAATCAGTGATAAAATGAAGCCATTTCTGACATTAGATCTCTGGTTGCGACCTCGAAGGAATTGTGTATATAACAGAACTCTTTTTAAATCGGTATCACCCCATGCAAGTCAGTAAAGCCACAAGGGGCTAAAGGGTGTGAAATAATTAGGAACAGAAATATTAGTGTTGTGAGACCGATACTTTCCTACATCATGGACTCTCCCAGTACTATATTATTATGTGAATGGTAGTATCATGGGAGTAGCACCAGTAATGGTTCTCTGCTGTCGAACTCTCTGTTTGGCAGAGAGGAACTCGGACGAGGCTTTGCCGCAGGGGAAAGTTTTGTCCGGGGAGGTAGACAGTCCCTAAACTCGTGTATACGGGTTGTAAATGGGCATATTTTTGGACCAGTAATGCGCAGCCGCGTACGATACCAATATCGGACACCACTGGATAGTAAGCTCTGCTTACTCTTACACTATTCTTTGTTACTTTTCTGTTTAATATATCTTTCTTACCTCTAACCCGTGTTCCGTGTTTTCCTTCCGTGGTCCCTACTTCGGGTCCACATCAATTAGTGATGAGCAGAAAGAAAACAGAGTAATCAGGTGAACAGTAAACAGCGATTGACATTGCATTTGATTTTTTTTTTCAGATTAAAGTTGGCAGGAAAGCAAGGAACAGGAAGAGAATACCAAAAACGAGAAATGATGGGAAGAAAGTGTTTGCATAGAACTTACGGTTCCAGCCAACTGTAAATTGATGAGATCTCGACACCAGTTTAGTACGGCGCTTAAATTCATAGAGTCGTGGTATCTTAGTGAAGAGCTCATCCGAACAATTACCATGTAAGTATTTATAGAAAAGACATAGAGAGGCAACAATACGGAGGTGGAAACGTGACTGAATCTCATGAAAATAATAAACATAAACTAAACATTCTTGAATCTATCTATATTAAAAAAGAATTGAAACCAATCCTTAATAAAAACTTAATACTGCATAATTGTCTCAAAATGTTTACAGTAGATAGTTCAAAATATCGAGGTTTGTACCCATAGGTCTTAATACTTATCTTTCTTTAAAAAAAAAAAAACCTCTCGACAACCTCATAGCTTAGTTATCTCCCCTGAAGAGTTACTCGGTTAATTGCACTATAAGCAGCGTTCTTCACTAGTTAAAAAGTTTAACTTTCAGATGAACAAAGCAATTTTGTCTTTGAAAATAATGAACACTACAATATCTATCTGAATATATATATATATATATATATATATATATATATATATATATATATATATATATATATATACTTATTTATATACATATTATAACATAAATGTGTTATAAAATCTGGTGTCTTATCAAGTGAAGATGTTAAATGGCACATTCAACATCATCACTTGATAAGACACCAGAAGTGTTGAAACAAAATGGCTATTTTTGTAGTGATTTTATAACATGTTTATGTTATAATATTTAAATAAATAAATATATCTGCTCTACTCTGTATTGAGCACTCTTTTAAGAATAATAATTGTTGGTTATTAGAATTTATTCCGTATATACCAATCCTATACTTGGATATGGATATATATATATATATATATATATATATATATATATATATATATATATATATATATATATACGAGGGTCATTCCATAAATAAGGTGAATTTTTCCTTATAAGTGCTTCTAACACAGATAGAAACTTACTTTTAAAAAAAAATTTCAACGTAGTCTCCAACACACTTTTCCCATCTATGCACAAGTTTCCGTATTCCCTCAGCGTAAAATTCTTTGGACTGATGTTGTATCACAGCTCATCAGTGTAGCTAGACGTGTGGCTAGACGTCCGGTTGCCTCTAGCTAGGACCGAAACCTAACTGAATTGGCGTCAGTCGGAAATTCTCCCACTAAGCCGTCGGCGCACGGCAGAGATCAATGTGAATTTTAGCGTATTTATTTTTAGATTTAGATAAACACACAGTGACTGACAGTGACTCAATTCTGCCGAAGAGTCTTGCTATATTAGCTTTAATAATCACTGTTTACAAACACACGCTTCATTCCTACAGAGCTCAACCGAAATTAATTTTTCAGGAGCCAATATATATATATATATATATATATATATATATATATATATATATATATATATATATATATATATAAAGTGTGCGTTTGTGTGTGGCTCACTCGTTAGTAATTTAAAATTGCATGATGAGATGCATTGATATGAATTGAGACACGACTGTAATTGTGTAAAGTCAGTTATCAAGACGGGAATGCCACCACCAACAGAAAGTGTATATATATATATATATATATATATATATATATATATATATATATATGACGGCTGAAAATGTATCGCTCCCCAAAATTTTATTTGACCAAATGAGTAAACATCTGATAACTGAAGTGAGGAAAACTCATGTTCATATTCCCAGTTTCGACATACATTATTCGAAAATCCTTCAGTGTTGAATCAAGATGATAATAAGCAAAAACCTAAAGTTCTGGAAGTTCTTTATAAAAGAGAATTACGGCCAAAAATAAATGAAGTCAAATAGAAGTATAATATCAAAGTTCTTAAGTGTTTGTAGCAGTAAAGTATTATATAAGAAATACTAAATTAAAATAGTGCAATTGAAAAGTCTTTTGAAAAAATGTTACCTCCTTTGCATAATGTTGAAAAATATTTTGAATTGACGGTGTTAACGCATAACACATCCATAGATATGCAAGGCCTGAAGATGATATCAGATGAGGTTGAAAGTACTTTGGAAAATAAAAATTATTTGAAAGATAATTTTTGAATTATTCTTGATCAAATTTCTACAGCCCCCAAGAAATGAATTCGTGGACCTGGAAGGATTAAAACTAAAATAAATATACATAATACGTTTAAATTATTTAACCAAATATGCTGGCTAAATATATATATATATATATATATATATATATATATATATATATATATATATATATATATATATATATATATATATATATATACAGTGAGGTGAAACAAGTATTTAACAGTACAGAAATGGATTTAGAATCATATATTGAAAGAAAAGCATTGTCTAAATCTCACAATATACGCATAAAACAATTATAAGTGAAAATAAATTATTTGACACGTATATATATTTTATATACAAATTAGTAAAACAGGTAGTGAAAAAAGTATTTGGACAGAATATAAATTATACTTTAAATGTGTTTAATATTTCCATATTTATTAATATATATTTCATAGCTCTGTTTAACTGCATTGAGCACTTATGTTTGCATCATAAATTAAATTAAATATTTATTTGCTTATCTGTTTATGCACGCTATCGTACGAATATATATATATATATATATATATATATATATATATATATATATATATATATATATATATATATATACATTTGCTAATATCTCGTTATTTAGTTTATATTCACACTTCTATCTATCTATCTATCTATCTATCTATATATATATATATATATATATATATATATATATATGTATATATATATGTTTGTGTGTATGTGTGTGTGTATGTGCGTGCGTGTGGGTGTGTATAATATTTGTGGAACCGCACGTGCGTGTGTATATGTGTGTAAACAAGTCAGTCAACCCAGACATCTCATGAAGGGCTGGTCATGAATATTTATTGACTAAGTGGAGTAACGTTTGGAAATTTTCGTTATTTCAGAAAGTTTAAAACTGGCCAGAACTTGGTTGATCGTCAAGTGACATTTAATCATGTTTGAAACACTAAAACTGATTTTAAGTTTCTGTTTTACCTAAACGATTTTCGAAGCATTACAGTGACATTAACAACAGTTCATTTCATTTTATTTATTCATCATTTCACCTCAAGTAAGGAGATAATGTCACTAAGATTATCTATCTATCTATCTATCTATCTATCTATCTATCTATCTATCTATCTTCATTATGTTCATATCTATCTATCTTAGTCCGTTCATTTAACATTTCACCTCAAGTAAGGAGATAATACCACTAAGACTATCTATCTATCTATCTATCTATCTATCTATCTATCTGTTGAGATGTTGAGTGTTTCCACGTCAGTATATGGCAATAACGAACAAACACAGTCGTAGGGAAAAATACTGGTATATTCAGAGAGGTATTTACATCAGAGAGATTAGTAGTAGAACGAACGTAGGTTAGTAGTAACAATAAGTAATAGTAATAAAGTCCAACGGTATCTTCCGGTCCAGAAACGGAAGTGTAACTGATCACTACAGAAGTCTCACTGTGCATTGCACTACACTGCTACACTCCTCACAGTCTCTAGAACTACTGTTCTATTTATAATAATAGGATCAGTCTATTGTGGTTGTGAAGGTGGGTGCGCCCCAACACTATCTATGTCCGGTCATTTTATTTTATTTATCATTTCACCCCAAGCAAGAAGATAATGCCACTAAGACGCAATGGCTTACCGGGAGGGAAAAAGAATGAGAAGAATTTAGTAAAAGGAAAGGACAATAAAAGATCTATCTATCTATCTATCTATCTATCTATCTATCTATCTATCTATCTATCTATCTATCTAAGTCTGTTCCTATCTATCTATCTATCTATCTATCTATCTATCTATCTTAGTCTGTTCTTATCTATCTATCTATCTATCTATCTTAGTATGTTCCTATCTATCTATCTATCTATCTATCTATCTTAGTCTGTTCCTATCTATCTATCTATCTATCTTAGTCTGTTCCTATCTATCTATCTATCTATCTATCTATCTATCTATCTCATTTTTAATCTCTGTATGAATGTATCTATCGATCTATCTATATCATTTTTTATCTATCTATCTATCTATCTATCTATCTATTATAAACAGTGAAAATTACTTCCACATGAACAGTCATCAGCCTCAAGAGAATTGTTTTCCTCTCATTCGACAAAGAAAAATGGTTTCTATCACAAAAAGCCAAAATGAAGAAAATCCTGTCTAGGTCTGAGGACAGGGTTCAGTATTTCATCCCCAATGCAGTCTTCTGGGAAACATTTCTTACTATGTTTTCGATAGAATTCAAATGGACACATATATTTTTTTTATTATGATTTGTGGTAATTTGTTACAAAACTGTTCTTGCAGAACGCCACAGAGAGCAATTTGATCGTTTGAATATCGCATTGAAATGCCAAATACAATTTTTCGGAATTCGACTGAAATGGTTTTGATGGGTGACAACACCCGTCCTCATGTTGCAAAGAGAAGCAACAAATGACAAAGGAGATTGGTGACCGATGATTCCTCAGATATGTTGACTACAAATTATGATTTGTATGGCGTTGTAAAAGCAATCCTTCTTTGGTCAGCTGTTGAAGATATCGAAACATTGATGAATTCATTGAATCCAGAGCGGAGTCTTTATTTTATGAAGGGATACACGCTTTAAGTAAACGTCTTACAAAGCCAGAAAGAATAATTATTATGACTGAATAATGAGTCTATGAATTAATATGAATAAAATGATGGAAAATAACAACATTACATATGAAGGAAGAAGCTATTTAGCCAAGGTGGGGCAAAGTCATAGAAAAGGAGGGAAATACTAAGTAAATAATGATAATAATCATGCTACGAATTGATATTAACAGAAGATTTTGTCTAGAAATGATGTACATTTTTGTATTAAGTCTAATATGCGGGAAGACGGAATTTATCTGAAAGAAGGTCCCAGTCCATGGAATTCATGGAAAAAATTGATGACCTAAAAACGATCTTAAAGTTTGGTTTGTTTTACGGCATATCAATCTCAATGAGTTATTTAATGCCGACAAGATTTTTATTGCTGGTAATATATTCTCCAAAATTGTATTTTTGTAAAGCGTTTCACCCCAAGCAAGGCTGGAAGCCACTATCACGCAAGGGGTTACAGAGATTTGGAGCGAGAGCAAATAGGCGTGATAAAGGAAAGGATGAAGAGAAGGATAGGAGATAGATCAGGGCATCTGGAGACGTCGATTGACATTACATTTGAATACTTGGAGATTATAGCTATCAGGGAAACATTGCTGTTAACATTTTTTTCTTCAAAAGTTCATTGCTGGTACTAATTTTTTTCCAAAAATGTAATTCTGGTATTAAATCCTATTTTATATTTTCATAGTGTTTTGCCTCCAGTTTGGTATTGGGTAAACTATTTTCCCATAGCTGGGACCCTAACAGATGCTACTACTTCGAGTCAGGGTGGACCTGGGAACACCAGCAATTAAGAGGTGGTTACACGTTCCTCAAAACCTCCTGATCAATGGCCTTGCTGCCGGATGTAGTATATCGTCTTACCCATGACAGTATGATTTTATGAATTTATATGAATGAGGAATTTTGTCAAAAAAATATTGCCTTAACCCTATATAATTGGAAACACAATTTATCTGAAGAGCGATGTAACGTCGTAGACATGCAGGAAAGATAATTTGATGAGCGAATAATGATGCCACGAATTTATGTATATTAAAAAATGGAAAATAATTGACACTTTCATCACCTTATATATCTAGATAAATCCCTTCGTATTCCATCAGTAGGGAGGAAATTCCTTTCGGAAAGATTTATTTCTCCAGAACTGCTAATCTGTGGACTCCCGAGAGGGAGCTTCCCCGATCGTTACAATCTTAAACTTAAAGTCTAGAGTTAAGCATTACCTTTCCCACGTCCTAATAACGTCCATTTATTTCATCCTCATTACAACTTAATTCAGTAAACTTCTCTCTTGAGTGGCTCTTGGGCCTTGTGTTTCGAAAAAATACAAAAAATATCTGTGCAACAACAAAATTTGGGATAACAACACCACCCACTCTATCCAAATCACCGAATTACATGCTGATAGTGCATGTGAAAAAGAGAGATTACAGAAAAAAAATCTCTAACAGTTGCTTCCTCCGCTCGACCTTAAAGACATATCCGCTAAGCACTGCCAGAAAGTAACCGGAGAATCCTCTCACACGATTGGTCCGTTTAAGTCTTCTTTCGATTTCGACACAAACAGATGTCCGCTGCCAATCAGATTCCTAATTAGTTGTCGAGGTCTCTTTGAAGTTGAAGAGATAGAGACGACGATGCGTGTGTACATATAAATAAATATCTAAGTTAGGGATTTTTCCCATCGTATGCATAATGGAGAGATTCTGTAAACGCTAATTTCTGTTCATTTGATTTGAATATATTATCGACACCCTTGAAGCCTACCCCGGTGGCAATAGTAAGAAAAGATATATTTACTGACAATGGATATAGTAGCTTTTAGCTGTTATAAAAATGTAAGGTTTATCTTTTTAGAACCCCTCTGACTTCCTGGTATGTCTTCCATATACACAAACTCACCAGGTATATTAGTCGCTGTTTCCTTCTGTTCTTCCTGTTTATATCCTGTAAGTGTCAAATTCTCCTAACCTTCTTTTCTCGTTATGTGTCAACAAAATTTCAACTGACACTTTCTGATCCTAAGTATAAGGGTCCTTTTGGTCTTCCTTTTTCTTAAAACTTCCACATTAATCACATGTTCAGGCCAAGTCATTCTCAGCATCTGTAGAGCCACATTTTTGTTGCTTGTATGTGTGAGAGACTGGACAGCATTCACTGCCATAGAAGAGAGGCGATATTGTATAAAAGTTCTCTTCTTTGTTTCTTACGAAATTTTCATGTTTTTTAATTATTGGCTTGGTTTCTGAAAGACATCTTTCGCCATTTCAATGCATCTTCGAATTTTAAATTTCACATTGTCCCCTCTCTGTTAAAAATCGTCTGAGATATTTAAACTTTCGTACTTCCTTCATTTTGGTATCTCCAAATTATTTTTATAAAAACAAAACAGACAAACACTGAGTGAAAATCTTGAAATGACGAGTATCCTTATTTTGTTGTTTTTATAGCCATGTGTAAGTTGATGGGTTCTGTGAATACCCTTATATTCTTATTATTCGACGTATTACTTGAAAAGCTTGTAAGCGTTATTGGCGCGGAACGTGAAATCGGAGAGCTCATAATTTGGCCGTGTTCATTTCGCCCAAATGTCTTTGGAAAATGCATGAAGCCATCTCTTCTCGCGTCCCCGGGGATAGTAAGTAACAGACTGGATTGTGCTCCTTCGTTTTGGATGGTAGACAGTCTATGATAATTAAAACTCTAAATTCCAACGGTGGCGAAAGCAGCGCGAAGCCATTTCTTTATCTTAATCTTTGCATTCAGGCGAATCAAGATAGGAAGCTGTGGAAAGCCATGATCACCAACAAAATGGACACAATATTGAAACAAAAGAAAACAGTTCCTATTCTACAATTCTTTGTTACACTAAGTTTTGGTGGATGGCATCTTCTGATTTCCTAATATCTGTTATTATTCCATGAGTTGGGATTTGTATTCTTACCATTATTATTTTGGCATTTTTCTCATATATTTCGATCGTAGCTATCTTCAGCCTTCCTCAGACTGCCTGAAATTTTGAAATGAACCCTGATTAGTTGTTCTAACTAAAATTCTCATATTTATTATTTTTTAGCAACATGTCTGCCGATGCGATCTTCGTCCTTCTTCAGATTCTAACTGGCATTGGTAATTCACTGTTTATATTGGACTTCTACAAAGGCAAAATACGATAGAAGAGATTTTTGGTGTGTGCAATTGCATGAAACGCTTTATTTCGTCTGCCCTTGCAGCAGACATTAGGGTATACTTTGTATATTTGCAATGCAATGTCTGATGAAATCAGCACCGTGTCGTAGTTCATTGTTGCTTTGATAATTCTTTAGAATACACAAGCTATGATGAAAAAACAAACAAACAAACAACAAACAGTTACAGGCTTCAGTATCTGTCTATATTTCTGAGATGAGGTATTATGTACACTATTTACATTATTCGGACTATTTTCCTCATCTTTGTCGCCATATTTTTACAACGTTTCGGCCGTTGTACGCCCGGCCTTCTTCAGTTGGTTGGAATGTCGAACTGAACCCTTTATTTCGCCCACTGGAGTAGACTGTTCTACTTCCACATGCCTTGTCTAATGGATGTCAGTTGTCAGTTATCTCCTGTTAATACCCCTCTCCAAGTTCTCCACAGCCTTAACCGGGTATTGAACTCACAACTCTTTGGGTCCTGTCACTGGATCTAACCAACGCCTTTATCCACTGGTTAGATCCAAAGAGTGTTATAGTCATACATGTAAAAAAAATATCACGATTTTTCTTCGAGAATATCATGAACTGATTGTTTTTTTTACGGCTTATCAACCCATTTGTTGGCTATTTAAAGCTACATTCGCGTCCTGGGTAAGACGATAAACTACGTCCCGCAGAAAGGCCTCTGATCAGGAGGTTTTGAGGAGCGTGGAACCACCTCTTAATTGCTGGTGTTCCCAGGTCCACTCTGACCCGGGGTGGTAGTACCTCTTAGGGTCCTAGCTATGGGCAAATAGTTAACCCCGAAACTGAGGTAAAAGCACTATGAAAGTGTAAAAATAGGTTTAATACCAGAAATACTTTGTAAAAAAAAAATCAATTCCAGCAATACATTTTTGAAGAAATAAACTATTACCAAAAAAATAATATAAATAATAATAATAAATTTACTAAATAAAAATAAATTTTTGAAAAAAAATATTACCAACAATATATCTTTGAAGGAAACATTATTAGCAGAAATAAATTTTTGACAAAACAGAATATTACCAGCAATAAATATTTTTCGGCATTAAATAACACATTAAGTTTGATATGCCGTAAAAAAAATAAACCGAACCAATCTAAACCAAAGAATACATATTCTATTCATATGAATATATCCTAAAAATATTGTCAGCATTAAATAACCCATTGAGGTTGATATGCCGTAAAACAAAATAAACCAAACCAATCAAAACCAAAGAATACATATTCTATTCATACGAATCTATCCTAAAAATGTTGTCGGCATTAAATAACCCATTGAGGTTGATATGCCGTAAAACAAAATAAACCAAACCAATCTAAACCAAAGAATACATATTCTATTCATACGAATCTATCCTAAAAATGTTATCGACATTAAATAACCCATTGAGGTTGATATGCCGTAAAACAAAACAAACCAGACTATTTAAACCCAGAAAACCTTTTAGAGTGTAAGAACTTAATGGATGATAATAATGATTTACTGATATAATTACTACTAATTAACCCATAATTGGGGGGAGAAGAGTTGGATTCATATCTTTCTTAAGTGTATTTTCGAGTAATGAATGTAATAAAGCCGACTGGAATTGCAACTTGACTCTCTGAATTCCACTTTCCAGCCGTGAGTTGTGTAATGCCTAACTCATTACACAACTCACATATCCATGCATACACAGCACTTGTTATTCCCAAGCGTTCACCCACCAAATACTGACCAAGCTCGACGTTGCTGAACTTCGATGATTGTACGGGGACCTGTGTTTAAACGTGACATGTCCGTAAGCTATAATATAATATGATGCGTTTTTTTTTTACATTCAACTTTGACCTGTAAGTCCGTTTGTCACGTGACGAAGAATGAGAAGCAACGCTATTCGTTTGGAAATGAAAAGGCCCCTGATTACCTTTTCAAGATCAATCGTTCTTTTGTAATTATCGCCAGAATTCTTTTGCAATTATCACCGGTGACCCTGGAATGGACACTGGAAAAAGGTTGTAGAATCTATTGGTCGGAATGGTGTGTTAAAAACAAAAGCAACACAAGAAATAAACGTGACAGGACAACTCTTAGATTACCAGTCAAACAAAATGAAATGAAGTGGAAGTCTATTTTAGTTTTAAAATAATTGCAAAGTTGTTTGTTTAACAGTGTATTTTTGGAATCTTGTTTGCTATTTCCATGTTTGGGCAGAACTTAAGGTTGGGTTATCGATTACATATTTATATTATAACATAAAACCTTCTGCTATTAAATATTCCAAGTCCGATTTAAAATTCTTTTTATAGGAGACGACGCCAGTTATCGATCAATTCACAACAAAAACCGTTTCTTATTTTTTGTCAATCAATGAACTCCTGCTGTACACCCGCAATATGTCTAATAGGTCGTTTACTTAGTCACCATTCTTTAACTGCACGAACATTAGATACAACGTTCTATGATCGGCACATTCAAAAACTATCTTAACGAAGAAAGGTTTCAATTTTTCTTTCCAAAAGTCTTTCAGAGGACCATTTTATTGTAATTGTCAATTTATGTGTCTGTAGTATCTGTTTATATTTCTGAGATGAGGTATTATGTAGACTATTTACATTATTCGGACTATTGTCCAATATTTGTCGCCAACTTTTTATTACAACGTTTCGGTCGTTGTACGCTCCGGCCTTCTTCAGGGGGTTGGAATGTCGAACTGAACCCTTTATTTCGCTCACTGGGGTAGACTGTTCTAGTTCTAGTTCCACGTGCCATGTTTAATGGATGTCAGTTATCAGTTATCTCCTGTTAATTCCCCTCTCCAAGCACACATGGCACAGTGGATAAAGGCGTTGGTTAAATCCAGTGACAGGACCTAAAGAGTGTGAGTTCAATACCCGGTTAAGGCAGTGGAGAATTTGGAGAGGGGAATTAACAGGAGATAACTGATAATTGACATCCCTTAGACATGGCACGTGAAACTAGAAATTCTACCCCAGTAAGCGAAATAAAGGGTTCAGTTCGACATTCCCAGGACATGAAGAAGGCCGAGGTGTCCAACCCGGTTAAAGCAGTGGAGAACTTGGAGAGGGGAATTAACAGGAGATAACTGATAACTGACGTCCATTAAAAATGGCACGTGGAACTAAAACAGTCTACCCCAGCGAGCGAAATAAAGGGTTCAGTTCGACATTTCAACCACCCGAAGAATGCCGGAGCGTACAACGGCCGAAACGTTGTAATAAATATGGCGACGAAGATGAGGACAAAAGTCCGAATAATGTAAATAGTGTTATGTGTCTGTAGTTTCGATAGCTTTTAGACTGATTTCTTAATTTTCTCCTTTATTATCAATCTTGGAACGTGTCACACACCCAAACGAGAAGCGCTGTCCTAACCATTTTACTGTTCACCATCATTATCGATGCTGTGACCGATTATAGTCACAGGGTCATTGTTCGGCTGAGCAACTGACCAGCTTCCTTTATAATGTCTCTGTTGTGTGCCAATGTTTGAGACTCTTTGAAGGATCTTTCACTTTACTCAGTGATGTCGTCTGATAATTTTGACCTCTGTTTGAAAGATTGTTCGCTTTTGTGACGTGTCAATATCACTTGCACTGATCAGGTTTTCCAACGGACCTGTTGCTCATCTGATGGAGAGTGTCGCACTGAGTTATTTGCGATACAGTCTACATAGAAGACGCTTAAAATGCTTCCGTAGAATCTCATTTTTAATGCCTGGATTCTTCATTATAATTCTGTTGTTAATGTCGCAGATTGGCCGGTGTACAAAAAGACTGAAAAGGCCAATTTCACACAACACTTGATCTTTGATTCTACACTTGATCTTTGATTCTACACAGATGTATTTGTCTTTCAATTTCGTCCTTAGCTTTTGACAGCAGCCATTATTTATGTTACTCCTAAAATTATTTCACTTCTGGAGTCCTTTTCGCTAATATATCAAGTCAAAATATTTGGATACGCCCTCTGGTTTAAATTCCTGAACACCTGTCTGTATTTTACCTGCACGCCTTTTCTCATTATTTGTCTTGAGTTTGTTTTTTTGGCATTATTCCCTATGCTGGAGGAAATTTCATCCAGATTCTTTACAAAATTGATTACTCTTGCTAAATGATTGATCTTCAAAATATACATATTATTTAATAAAAAACGACATTACAGAAAGTATTGTTTGTATATTCACTAGATTCAGAAGGGGGTCTGGAAAAACAAAAACATTGTTGCTGTTGTTCATCGTGATCAAAATTAGAATGCTGATTAAAAGTAATCCCGTCTATATAACACGAGCTATCGCGGAAGTACTCTACATATCATGCATAGGCTTTATAAGGCGTTTATAAATACTTGGATACGTTGACTGTTGTAATTTTGGGCGTCTTACGGTTGAATGGAAAACATTTAATGGACTTAGTTTGCATCTGCTCTTGTCTGCACAAATGCAATTAAAATAGAAAATATTTTTGAAATGAAAGGTCACATGCGATAGACAGTGGATTGTTTACAAAAATATGGAAAAATGGGTTGAGGAAAAAGGAAAAGCGGTCCGCATTCAAAGAACTTGATGATGTCTTTCTGATGAGATCAGAAGGAGTCATTCCTCAAAATCAAATGCTGGATCCAAATAGATGACATTCCCAGTTGGACCGATTAATAAGAATAATCTGCGAAAATTATCCGATTTGTCCAATTGTAGGGCGTCGTCTTCGATCAGAACGACACGAAACCTTTCGTCTCTTTGCAGAAATTCATACAGAATGATATCCTTCTGCACTCACCAAATTCATCTGATCTGACCCCTTCTGATTACCACTTATTTCCCTATCTGCAAAAATTCTCTTAATGAGAAGAAATGAGCCACTGCTAACCACTCCTAAAGCAGGTCTGCCTCTTAAGGTGAGACAGTGTATATGACGAGGCTGGAAGGGAATTGTGTATTAAGAGCTCCTTCCGCAAAGCCAGACATTGAATTCAGACAAGTGCTATTTCTAAATGGACCAATTTAAAAAGGTAGTCATCAGGTTTCTTTGCAGATCCAGCAGGATTTTGGCAAACCTTGGCCGGGATGTCCTACTACAGGTTCAGAAGTGGAGACATCGATTGGGAAAAGCGAAAGAATTATGCCAGGCCTGCAATCATTGACGATGACTAAATAACAAAGTTGATTCAAAATAATTTAGGTCACGCGACCCCAGACATCACAGAGGTACTCCATATATCTCATATGAATATTGTAAAGCATTTGAAAACAATTGGAAACATGAATCAGTACGATGTTTGCGTGTCTCAAGATTTAACGAAAAAAAAAACAAACAAATTAATGGACTGCATTTGCATCTAAAATTCTGTGTTCAAACCTAACGAAAAGCATCCATTTTGGGGAAAATCATAACAATAATAACGGATTGTTTGCAACAATTTGAAGCATTTGCATCTAAAATTCTACTAAAATCATAACAGGCGATGCCTTGTGCATTGGGATGCCTTTGCCCCATTTTTCCACACACAAGACAGTTTTTATATTTAAAACGGCAATCCTTATCCCAGTGTAGTCCTCCACATCGATAACATGCAGATTGGGGGTCGGGGGCTTATATTTGCTTCGACTTTCGTCATAATTTGCCCTATATGTTGTACTTTTTCCCTTATTATAGAATTTTTGTTTTCTTTCCGGGGAGGGTGAAGAACGTAAACTTTTGTTTAACTTACGTATATGTGATACTCCTGACTCCTCAATGCTCTTCGAGTCTTTCTTTATACTCAAGCATTTTAGGCAATCTTCTGATAATTGTTGTAGTGTTAGTCCAGGTTCATTTTGTAGTTTTGAAAGCATTCTTTTGCGCATTTCACTATCTTTTGCTGAGACTAAACCTTGAACAAAGATGAGACACTTGAAATTGTCCGGTGTTAATTCTGCCAACTTGAAGTCATCGCAATGTTTATTCACGATTGCGGCAAACGTGGAATAGTACTCATTTTCGCCCTTTACCAGGTTAAGACATTTCCACCTCTTGTGAAAGAGTGACGTTTTTGGACTGAAAAGCTCTGTAAGACATGTAACTGCTTCGTCAAACGTTAATTCGTTCGTTTTTTTTGGCAAAAGGTAATCCACAAATTTTGAGCATTCCTCTGTTCCTAGTTTTCTGAGCAACAGACGGAGCTTCTTTGCTTCTGTCCAGTTTTGACAATCGATGTTAAAGATGTCTTTGTGGCGTCTAAAATAATCCCCGAAATTTTTACCCTCTTCTAGAGAGTATTTGAAAGTTTCTATCGTATTCCACACTGCGTCTTGGGAAAAAGTCGCCTCTTTTTCGATATTTTGTTGTTTGTTACCCGCTACTTTTAATATTATTTCCTGCGTTTGTAGTAATTGTTTTTGCTATTTTTCTTCCATTCTTTCCTCGAGTTGTAATTGCTGTTCATTTTGGTATTTTACAAGTTCTACTAAAATATTTTTTAAAATCCTCCATGATAAAAGTCTTACGAAAAACTCGTTTTCCGTATTTTAGTCTTCGTAAATCTTTTGTCGCCAAGTTGTTGTGGACACTGGCAAAAAACGGCAAAGGAGACGTTTGTTTTTTTTCTGTGTGAGTTCGAATACCTTGTCGTGAATTTATTGTGGACAACGAGGGAGAATTTTGTTTCGTTTTACTTCCCGTGTGAGTTCGAATTCCTCGTTGCCAAATTGTTGTGGACAACGAGGGAGAATTTTGTTTCGATTTTCTTCCCCTGTGAGTTCGAATTCATCGTCGCCAATTTGTTGTGGATTCCGTTATGAATCCGATATCAATGAATAACAAACGGCAGGAATGGATAAGCAAAATAAATGTATTAACGTAATAATACAAAATGGTAATACGGGTTAGTAGATCCAGGAATGCGGGTTAGTAGCACTAATATATATACACTCTTGGTATTGAAGTATGGCGGTATGACTCCTTACTGAGTCTACGTGCTCGCTAACTGTGACGCTTGCCGCCGTCTCTGTGTGTAACTTACTCTACTACTACTGAACTCTACAACTCTTCTGTCGTTCCGTCTCGACTCCTCGGGTATTCACTGGGAGTAGTATATGTATACCTTGGTTGAGTCCATTTGTGTATAAAGGGGAGACCCCTCAATACCCCCGGTATCTAGAAAAGAGTTTTACGCCTTCGCAAGTTGACCGTTGGTTCCATGAAATTTTATATATATATATATATATATATATATATATATATTAGTTTATGGGGGCAGCAGATCATTATTCCAACATATATTGTTAAATATAACAGATAACGAATGTCTATTATGTTTGATCATGCCATTATGTATATATATATATATATATATATATATATATATATATATATATATATTATGTATATATATATATATATATATATATATATATATATATATATATATATATATATATATATATATATATAGCAAATGGAAAATATATATGATGGAAAATAATGTATAATATATATTAAAAAATTAACATTACAACCAAAAACGTTTGCGGTTTCTCTCTTCTTTTTATTATACAAACTTTTTTCTCGTTGGAACTACTATAACCTCTTCCCTATATATATATATATATATATATATATATATATAATCCGCCGCATCTTCAAAGATGATATCCGCATAATAACATTCGATCCCCACCTCGCAGCTCTCTCGTGTATGACCAAGAAGGTGACTTGCCAGGCTAGCTTCGGACATGCATGTCTTGTTACACAATGACAGATGAACAATATGATTTTTATTACTCTCAGGTCCACTATCGCCCGAAGTGATATATATATATATATATATATATATATATATATATATATATATATATATATATATATATATATCGTTGAAGCATGATCAAACTGTGGCCGCTTGGTGTTGATCCCAGGGTCTAATTTTACGTTTACCCATGCTCTATGATATCGTCAAATTTTACCCATAAATATATCATACCTTAAAACTGTATTTATATATATATATATATATATATATATATATATAAAAGTGAACATAGAAGTCATCACTTAGAGGCGACAGTCTGTTTCATGCTAGATGCAATCGTGAGGCTGTTTCTAGCATGAAACAGACTGTCGCCTCTAAGTGTTGACATCTATATTTTACACGCTCTATCACTGATATTGAGCACTTTATCCCATAAATACACCACATCTTAAGACTATATATATATATATATATATATATATATATATATATATATATATATATATATATGTATTTTCCTTTGGCATCTATAAATTTATTCCACATTGACAATGATTCATAATTTTCCTTCCACAAGTATATTTCTTTCAAAGACCAGACACATTCACTGAAAGTTTCTTCAATCTTATTTTGTTTAGAGAAGTCTTTCCCACTCAGGAAGCGAACCAAGATTTTTCACATGAACTAACAATACAGAAGTCAATCTAATAGGCATGGCGCAACTTAATCTTCCAATGAATAAATTTTCTGCTCTCTTTGCGCTGTTTTACTCAATAGAGACATTCTGGAGAGTTGCCATGCAATGCAACTGAAAGCCAGATAAAGGATTCTTCACAATTCTTGATATTGGTTGATAATGCCACACCCAATGCAATATAATATTAAAACTAATAATATTGATAGTATACAGTACATAAAGCAACTAGAATTATTTAAAGTAATTTTTAACTTTGTAGAAATATTTTTAGGTCTGTTATTGAATTAGAATTGGCATGCGCTCACTGAAACTGAGGCACTTTGAATGAAATTAAATTGACTATCTTATTCACGATATCCGACTTCTGGGTGGCAAGAAAAAGAGTGCGGGATCTTTGAAGTTATGAAAAAAATATTTTAATACAAGCGATGATATTGAAATTTCATAAGAAAAGAAGAATTTTAAATATTGAGTAAAATTTAATATTCAATTGTATTAAAAAGATCACGTTTTTCTGGTAAAGGAAATCGTAAAAATGAAGGCAGATTGTTTATATATTAAAAAAAAACATGAATGAAAACTGATGTTTAAAGATTTGAAGAAAAAAGAAATAAGCTTCAAATTTATCTTATAAAATCCTGCCAAAATGAATCCAGACGGTTAATCTTTTCCTGCTAAGAATTGGATAGCATAGGCACGGCTAATTTGAATTGAAAAAAAGGGGCAAGGTTAGATTGAATGGTAACTAGATCTTCTTTTTTTAACCAATGGGAAGAAAATCTTAAGCAATATTTTACCATTCGGTTTTGATCCACCTGTTATAAGAGGGAAAATGTTGACTACAAAGGGAGAAAAGGGGAGACCACACTCCAGCAAAAGGCTGCTGCTGATAAAGGACAAAAGGCTGACATCAGGCAGAAACGATTGACAGTATCGGCGTGTAAAGTCTGCATTTTCAGCAGCTGCTACTGAGAAAATAAGTAGTCCACACGGTGGACTAACATAATAAAATAACTGCTACTGTTACTGGTGAAGAAGAGACAGAAGAGACAGAAGAAGAAGAATCTTTTAAATTATCATAATACAAATAGCTGTAATAGACTTGCAAGAGTCTATCTAAAATATGAGGACATCTGTTCTAAAAATTTGAACATTTGTCAAAAGGAGCCATAAAAAGAACTGCGTTGAGGTAGGTCAACCTTTATTTAGCAACTTCAAATTTCAACTTTGACATTTGAATTTCAACTTTCAATCTTTGAACAACCGACATTTCGAATTGTGAACATTTGAAGTAAGTACATTTGTTTTGTTGCTAAGAATTTGATGTATTTGAATTGTTGCTTCAATAGAAAGTTGTTAAGTGGCTTTCATGTTAAGGAAAACATTTGCTTTACACGAACTGCAGTTATCTAAGAGAACTGATTTGTATTTGAAAGAACGTTTGACCTACAATAATAATTTTAGGCGAAGAATGGGAAATGTCGTGCAAGGCATATATAACAATTTATACTATTTGTCTATTGTGAAAAATATTTTTGTTATTGTAATAAATGTTTCTTTCTCTGCGAATTTCACACCAGGTTAAGTGTTTTCTGTGTTTCCGTTTACGGCATGCAAAACATTCAGAATATGAGATTTGACACTTTCTCGTCTTCTCCTCTCACAATAAAATATTTTAATCTTATTTTTATGACACCTGTATTTAAATGAAATATATTTTCTAATATATTTGTCTATTCAAAATACAAGAATTCAGACTTGAAATTTGATCATCTTGCCTGGGTACTGAATTAATATTATATAAATACTATTAAGGAATCTACCAATAGAAAGCAATGGTCCAGCTTTCCCTCCCGAGACTAAAGTACTGATGATGAGGAGGAGGAGGGGTATGCCGACGACATAGATATTCATAGTTACAATAAGATCAATTATGGCTGATGGACCTTTGAGTGACGGAGACTTGGACATTTGACCGATGGACATTAGGCCGAGGAACATTTGGCCGAGGGGCATTTGACTGACGGACACTTGGCTGAGGGTCATTTGACAGATGGCCATTTTGCCGAGGGACATCTGACCGAAAGACATTTGGCCGATGGACATTTGACCGACGAACATTTGGCCGAGGGGCATTTGACCGACGGATATTTGGCCGACGGACATTTGGCCGATGACAATTTGACCGACGGACACTTGGCTGAAGGAATTTGACAGATGGACATTTGGCCGAGGGACATCTGACCGATGGACACTTGACCGACGGACATTTGGCCGATGGACATTTGGCCGAGGGGCATTTGACCGACGGATATTTGGCCGACGGACATTTGGCCGATGGACATTTGACCGACGGACACTTGGCTGAGGGAATTTGACAGATGGACATTTAACAGAGGGACATTTAACCGAATGGATATTTAGCCGAAAATGTAGTGGCGTACTTACATGTCACACTTGAGAAAGAGAGTAATGGTATTGACCTCATTGAACAACGAAACGGTGAGATTGAACCTTCTTCAGCATTAAATTCGTTATTTTATTTCTTAAATATTTGCTACATATATTTATATGTATTTACTGTATTAATTTATAATTTTTCGTTTTTTTGACAGGCTTTAATTTAATCACTTGGAATTCAGATGGACATTTGACCGACGGACATTTGACAGATGGACATTTGACAGATGGACATTTGACAGATGGACATTTAGCCGACTCACATTTGGCCGAAGGACATTTAATCGAATGGACATTTAGCCGAAAATGTAGTGGCGTATTTACATGTCACACTGTATTTTTTTGAGAAAAAGAGTCATAGTGTTGACCTTATTGAAAAACGAAACGGTGAGATTGAACTTTCTTCAGCATTAAATTTTCTATTTTATTTCTTCAATATTTGCTACATATATTTATATTTATTTATTGTATTAATTTATAATCTTTCGTTTTTTAATAACTTGAAATGCAGGTGGAATTAGGTGGACTCGAACTTAACAGTTTGAAAATTGGCATCCTAATCGGAGTTGCTATCGAATATAGCATGGTCAGTTTAAAGTTGGTTTAACGTCAATACGGTGGGAAAATTGCTCAAGCCTCCTCAACACTTCCCCTTTTGAGGACGCCTCAGGCGCAGGATAATGCCACCCTACAAATGAGAGGTGCTGCCTGGGAGGATGCCCCTGCTGGTGTTTTTTGAAACATTTCCGGCAAAAGTGTTCCAAGAAATAGATTAAAAATCAACCTTTGAAAAACAGAAAGTATAATCTAGAATTCAAATGAAAGCAGTGATGACGAATGCCCGGAATCTTAAATAAAAATTCAGGATATGGAATTAGTAAATACTAAACACTTCAAATACCTCGGCGTATGGATCAGTTATAAAAAAAAAAAATAAAATAGGAGAAAAGGAAACTGAATATAGAATAGACTGCGCTAGATTTAATTTCGCTCAACACCGCCAATTGCTACAAAACCAAAAGATTAACCTGAAAACGAGAGTCATAGCCTATTCTGATCGAAACTTTCATGTGGATGTTATGCATAGTGTCGAACCATTTAAGAAATATCTAAATAGTCAACTGGTCGTATTTAATACCTCGAAAAACAAATTAGTGAACATCCCCCATTGAGGATCGGACCCACAGCTCTCAGCAATCGTGATGAACAGATGTTCCCACAGGGAGGCCTCGCACCGCCATATACTTAACCCAAGTCTCAAGTGGAACACGTACATCCATCGCTAAAGATGATGGAAAAATGGCCGGTTACCTGTACCGCTTCAGCAAGTACTTGACTCCTGGTCCTATTGTAACACCGTATCATCACCCCACTGTAGCCACGCACACCACAAGACCGGTCGTTGGTTCAGTATTACAGATTAGACACAAGTCTCCAGTTCTCAATGTCAATTCGAAGCCACCCTCCAGCCACGCTGTGATTGTTTTGATCTTGGAGAGAATCGGGTTAACAGAAAAATAAATATAACCAATTCGATTCGATTTTGAAAGGACAAAATTTTATATATATATATATATATATGAAAGCAAACAACCACAAAAAATAATTCTTGTTGCACAACGTTGAATGTTTCTTGTATGTGAATAATAACCAAACAAACACAAATACTTCGAATGATTTCGGTAAAGGAGATGTTGCCATCGTTTTAACCCTTTTTGGTCTGTTATTAGCACAACTACTACATCCTTCAATGTTCGCGTTCTCAGTAATAGTAGTAGTAGTATTAGTAGTAGCAGCAGTAGCGGTAATTAGATGTTAGCGGCGGTATTTCGCTTCTTCGCCCTCAGCTTCAGCAACACACAGCGGAGGAAATGTGTATACAACAGAAATCAAAGGAAATAATAATAATAATTCTTGCAGATTATAATGTATCTTTGAAGAACTTCGAAAAACTTTCAAAATACAAAGATCTTGAAATAAGTGGTACATGAAGACATCAACAATTCCATTTTGTGACTGAGTGGAAAAATCTTCATATAGACTTACTGAAGGAACCTCTGGCAGCCCAAGAAATACAAAAGACTTTATTCTCACAAGTAGAGCTCATGTTTTGCGTTTCTTCGTAGATGGTCTTATATTTATTTTTTTTAAAAGTGCTCAGTGGAAAATGAAGGGCGTCACTAACATGATTGAAACTTTTATAAATCTTAAAATTTAGTTGTGAAATCTGATCAGCACCGCCCTCACTCGGACTTCGTTGGCCATAATTTGGTTCGACGTGGCCAAGAGACAGTTGGATTTATGATTTAATGAAAAAGCACAGCGCCCTCGTGCCATTTTACATTAATTATGCAATCGCTCTTCACGATATATATATATATATATATATATATATAGAGAGAGAGAGAGAGAGAGAGAGAGATGTCCATCATGAGAAGACAAAGACAAACTGAAGGAAAGTCGAGGGATTGGCACAAGGCAATCGACGCCAGAAGGCTCAGTTAATCTGAAGCTAGAGTATTCTTTCTTTCTTAGTGGAAAATGTCATGATGTCATTTCTGAGCTTAGGTCTCTGGTTTTGACCCGGAATGAAATGAGTATACAACAGAAATTAATAACAATTATAATAATAATTTAATCCCAAGCAAGGCGATAAAGTCACAAAGACGCAAGCGGAAAAAGTTATTGAGGGGAGTGGGAAATTAAAACAACATAAAAAATGACATACGATGTCATTAAAAGTTTTGAAGATCGTAGTTAGCAGGAAGCTAAAAGACCGGAAGTGAGTTACGCAGGCGGGAAATGCAAGGGAATAAATTATTATAATAAAAAAATGAATAATAAAAAAATTACCATTCTTCCAGGCATTGTATATTCTTGGTATTTAGCTTCCCTGTGCCTTTTCTATAAGTATTTTCATGATAATTGTTTTGGTGAGCTTTCCGTTTTTGGTATAACGACTTTACGAATTTAAGCGCGGTACTCGATTGGTAGATAGGTCTCATTATGTTATTGTTGAAATTACTAATTACAACCATCAGAATGGTAATTTTTTTATAAATTGTCGAGAATGACAGAGTGAACCAAAGTTCATAGCCGCAGACTTGGCAACTGATTCGATATAACCATTCCAGTTCATAGCAATTGAAAACGTTAGATCGAGAAGAGGCAATGATTTATTCTCTTTAAGGTTAGCATCAGCCATAGTTACATAAAAAGTTATAAAAAAATTAAGAAACGATTTTCAAACAGATTTTATATTCGAGAAAATAAAAATCACAAATTTATTGATAAGGAACCTGAAATCGAAATTTGTACAAAAAAAAATATATGTATAAAAATGAAATAAACATAAATTTAATTTTGTTGCTTGCTGAAGGGTTGCAAGATCTGCCTGGAAGCAAGCATAGAATGAAGTATTGCGTTCTTTGCCTACGCTTACCGAAAGAAGAAGATGACAAAACAAAAACAATGTTGCACACGTATTGCTAACATTGTTAACTCTCATGGGCAGATGGCAGTTTCATTCAAATGAAATCTCTTTTAACTTAGGAAGGCGATAACTTAATTGAAATAAAAGATATCACTGAACGTTTCACGCATTTGAAATCATCTGTCAAAGTCACATAAAAGAATAACTAAGTTTTTTTTTCTTCTTTTCAGTGACCCATCTTTTTAGACGCGAAATTAAAATCAGGCAGTCTGTTATCGTCTTCCTCGCTTGATTTCTGTTACCTGACAGTTACATTTGTCGTGGTGAGAGTGTTATAATTGCAAGTTATTCATTATAACTTGTATCCAAATTTCTAAGTCGAATTTCCTATCATAAATAGTTTCATTCTAATATCCTCATCTTTGTAGTTGTAATTACTCGCGCTTCAGATGCTGGATTTCTGGTCTTTATGTTGTTGCTATAACACATTAAACCCCAAGAGATCAATGTAGCCATCGACTAAGTCCCCACCCCTTCTGTTAATTTCCCCATATCTATTTTTTATTAACGATCTGCGAGCAGAATTCTCAGATTATTAGTAAACATCGATGCAGCTTATACCAGAGTTTATGGAAAAAAATTATTTCAAAGGTCCAGATGATTGATATCTTGGAACAGATCTTTCCTCTCATCCAGCGTTAACAGCTCATCGAGTTAAAAGGAAAAATAGCTCGTAATTTTGAGCGCCCACAAAAGCAAGTTAGTATGATTTGATCCCCAAACAGCGAATTGTTCCTAGGACTGATGGGCAGCTGATTTTTTTAATGAGGATCCATAGTTTGAAAGTTTATCCGGGTCTCAAGTTTACTCCAAACTTGAAGTGAAATTCAAATATGTGATCCATTAAAACAATGTTGGAAAAATTGTTTTATCACTATATCGTTATAAGTAATGTCTACCAGCTTCTACTATATTCTGTCATTAGAGGAATCAGATTAGACCAAAATATGGAGAATTGATGCCATACATCCACTGGAATCGGTCAGTTATTACTCTCACTCTCTTCTTCTCTTTCTCTGTCTCTCTCTCTGTCTCTACACACACACACACACATGATTTTGGTTATAATATATTTTTTTATTTATTATACTTCAGTTTTCATATTATAAAATACAATATATAAAAAACCATATTATAACCAAAAAACTTTTGCAGCTTCTCTTTAAAACATACACTTTTCTCTCGTTGAAAGAACGATAACCTCTCCTTCATATATATATATATATATATATATATATATATATATATATATATATATATATATATATATATATGAAAGAGAGGTCATATTCTATATATATATATATATATATATATATATATATATATATATGCACTTTTCTCTCGTTGAAAGAACGATGACCTCTCCTTCATATATATATATTGTTATAACGTATTTTATATATATATATATTTATATATATATATATATATATATATATTGTTTATACGTTATTTTTATAATTGAAGAACCCTATGAATTATTTAGCTAGAAAGAGAACAGGTTAAAATAGTTTTTGTGTCAGACCCGCTATTTTCCCAAATGAGCAATAGTTAGAGGAAAAAGATCATCCAGGCCTTCAGTAATGGTACCAACATTCATATTCTGGCTTCGCTTCCATCTTCAAAGCCCATTCAAGAACCATCAAGAGATCGGTTAATAAGTTTAGAAAAGAGAAAATTAGAGGGGAAAACTGGATCAGGAGGTCGAATCAGCAAGATGGAACCTCATTTCAGCTTAGAGCTAATTACATTCATACTATACCAAATAGATTCCAGTAAGATATCTTTAATTATTTCTTAGTTACAACGGTTCAAAACGTAATCTAACAGTTGGTCAATTTTGTTATTCCATCCGGTATTGCTGGTAATATTTCTTACTATTGCTGGCATTTTTACTATAAAAATGTTTATACTTTCATAGTGTTTGACTCCAGCTTGGGGGTCAGGTGGGACCCTAACAGGTGCTAGCACGCTGAGAAAAAACAGCAATTAAGGGGTGATTCCACGCTTCTCAAAATCTCCCGACCACAGGCCTTGCTGCCGGATGTAGTTTAACGTTATATTCAGGGTGTCAGGTTTTTAAACGACGCCATTGAAGTATAGAATCCTTTGTGAAAAGGATGTTAAGCAAGCCTATTTATTATTGTAAGCAAGGTTGAGATAGGGAGAAAAATCTCTTTAAATCCTTGTGATTATCATAAAATACGACTTGGTATATTAAAGTTTTCACTTAGGTATTCATTAAAATAGGGATTCTGTGAATGATATTTTATCGCCCCTCGTAAGCGCTTAAATCCTCAAGACATGAATGGAGAGTGAGGGAAATGCCGCCAAAGCTTCCTTACTAAATTAAATTGGCTATTAAAGATTAAGAGAAAATGCAGGTGAGAAAACAGTGAGAGAGAACCAGAGCAGCTAACCTTGACTAATATCTAACTCAGTAATTTCAGACGTTTTTTTTATTACTTACCCTACCGCGACAGAAAGAGATTACAAATTGCGACCACCTCCAAAATATTTCCCGTTGGTCTCCTACGTTACTTGTGCGACCCACGGTCAAAAGCATTAATTTAACTCTCAAGATTTTCACGAGATTCAATTAGCAGTGTATATATATATATATATATATATATTCAGTTGCATGTATATTACTTTCTGAATATATTAGCTCTATCAAGGATATTGAGCACTTTCCACTAAGTACCGAATATATATATATATATATATATATATATATATATATATATATATATATATATATATATATATATGGGAGGCATGGTGGAGTAATGGATAGCGGCTTGGATTACGGAATCGGACAACCAAATTCGAATTCCAGTCGAATCTATTACATTTCTAATACCCTTGGGAAAAGTATGAATCCTCTTCTTGTCCTTCCAGCAATGGGTAAATAGCAGGACAGACTGGGTTCTATAGCCTTGGATGGAAGCTGGTCTAGGAGAAGGAAAACTCTGAATTCACAACCTGAGGAT
>OZ038515.1:72720486-72740486 GCA_964036315.1 Acanthosepion esculentum
TATTTCACGTTTCTTTCTTTCTTTCTTTCGTATGTCCTTTGTTTGTTTGTTTCTTTCTTTCTTATGTCCTTTGTTTTGTTTGTTTGTTTGTTTCTTTCTAACCAGGTTTTCTATTTCCTATCTTTCTTTCTTTTTCACGCATGTCCTTTTTTCTTTCTTTCCCCTTTGTTCTCCCTTTCTTTATTTATCTATCTATCTATCTAAGTCTGTTCATATCTATATCTATCTATCTATCTATCTATCTATGCTTTTCTTCCTCTTTCTTTCTGCTTTTATTATTTCCTATCGGTCTCTCCCCCTCTCTATGTATGTGTTTTCTTCTTTCTCTTGGTATTTTCCTCCCACACGCACTCCCTCATTCTTATTACTCCCTCTCTCTCTGCATAACGCTCTCTCCCTTTCTGCGTGTATGTGTGTGTAAAACACTTTTTTCCGGCTGGCTACACGCAAAAAAAGATCTATAAAGTAAAACAATTTTTCTGAAAGTGAATTTCATTTTCTTTCTTCATTCAATGCAAGAAAAATGAAATACATTAATTTTTAGTTTTTTTTTTCTAGGCGAGGCCGTTGAAAACCTCGGATTTAATACGATTTTCCAAATGCCCCATTTTAACAAAGAAATTCGTTACGGCTCCAATATGAGAGGCTGACGAAATAAAATATGCAACCCATCGTCGCGTTCGTTCAAACGTTTTCCCCACCAATCAAAATTGACGCCTTCATAATGCAGCAGACGATATCGAAAGCCAGTTCTACGTTGACAGGAAGTAGCGAGCTTCTTTTGTTTTACGAAAATTACCCTCTCTGGAAAAAAATGACAATTTCTTTTTAAAATTAATTTGATTGAATTTATTTAATGACGTTGAGGTCAAAGAAAAATTGAAGTAATTGACTAAATTCTTATTAATAATAATAGTAGTAGTAGCAGCAGAAATGAAGACGGCTTTGTTATAGTTGTCTTTTGGTGCTGTTTTTGTGATTATGGTAATTACACTAAAATCTTTTCTTTGTCTTCTTTTTCTAATTCTGTAAACTTTCATATTATTATTAGTAGTATTAGTATTATTAATAGTAGTAGTATTTGCTCGCTGAGTATTTATTGCATCAGTAATAATGGCATAAACTAGAGATGCCATCAAGTTGCCTCAATACTCGCTTTACGACCGCATCATGTTGAAACACCAGTTCCCATATGATCACCAAAGTTAATCAATGTCGAGCCTGGTCAGCACCCAGATAGGTGACCACATGGTAATACCAGTTGCTGTAAGCTTGGATCGGCTGGTAGTGTGATGTATAATGGCTCTGTATTGTTAATCGGAGAGCCGAGTTCCAATTCCAATTGGGTTCGTTATTTTCACTTACGCGCAAATATCCCTGGGAAAGGTATGAATCTACCTCTTCTCTCACAGATATGGGTTAATTAGTAAGACTTGTTTAATAAATCATTATTATCTATAAAATAGGTAATTATTAAAATATAAAAAATAATTTTCTTGGCTTTAAATAACCTGTAAAATCAATACCCACCACTTTTCTTAGTGTTCAATCTGTTTTAAATAATGCCAGCTTTGTCCACTAAGTTTCATTTCCTTCTGTCTTTTTGTTGGGCTTTTCGGAACCGTTTAAAGTTTTCCAGTAACAACTGGCACAACTGTCAGTTTCATGTCAATCCCCAATTCTCCGTCAAGATCAAGATACTTTTCATTTCCTTTCATATTTCCTCCGCAGTCTGTTTGATCAGAGACAAGCACTATTTGGCACGTTTTCTTCTTTGTGTTTACACCCAATAGGTCCAACTATCTGGCCTCAACTGGGCGATTCATTTGAATCTGAGAAGACCAGTTGAATTTTATATATTTCTCTCTCTCTAGGAAAGATTCTGGCCTTTGCATATATTCCATTGGACCTATGAAAAACTCAGTCGATTTCACAGTTCCCAGTGGATCACCTTTCCTACCCAGTCGTGTCTATTTTGGTATTCTTTCTAGGACAACATAATAGATGTACTGATTATGCGGTTCACAGTTTAGTTTAGCAAGATTTCTGTTTTCTTGTCTCTTATCTATCTTAAGCTTTAAATAACTACTACTTATGCTGTTATTTGAGTAACCGTTCTTCGTCTTATTATTATTATTACTACAAGATTATGCCTAATATAACTCTGTCAAACCCACTACCCAATACTTAAATATTATATTTTCACTGGAAAGGGTGTTTTTGATTGTGTAATTTAGTAATTGGTTAATTGGTAGGTTTCTGGCGCTTATTTTTGACTTTGATTCCCAATCAGTCATCGAAAACTCCTAAAGGTAACTTGGAGAGTACTAAACGTGCAAAGTCAAGAAACCTTCGTCTAATGGTGGAAAGTTTCCCGAAACTTGTTATCTCAAAGCAACAAAAGACAAGAGGTTGTCTTAAAATGACATGTCAGGCTACAGTAAAATCTAGAACTGAGAAAAAGAAACATCAACTAGACCCAGGCTCCACGACTTGTGCAAGGTCGATCTAAGTGAAGACTAATTGTGGCCTTTTGCTGCGCGATGGCTGGAGAATCTGGAACGAGGAATGACTAAGACGTGTAAATTCTAGAAATCTTAGTGGAATGCATGTAGATATGCGGATACAATTCACCGGTAATATCTTGCAATTACATGAGAGTCATCTAGCCAAAGAAGCTCTAATCTGGATACCCAAAAGCAACAAAAGACCAAAGGATTGTCTGAAAATAACGTTGCGCACGCCACTTAAAGAACAGAAAAAAAACATGCCAATTCTTTCCAGGTTCCGCAACTAATACCAAGATCCAAATATGTGGAGGAGAATTGTGGCCCTTTACTGTGCGACGGGTAGTGGAATGAGGGAGGAAGGTTAGGCATTCACTGAAGCGAAACGGTTAAATTTCTTCTCTCGAAACCTCATGAAATTCTTGTCCCCGTAGAAGAAAAATTACAAAGGAAATCTATGAGGGCCCGTTAAAAACATTCAAAGAAGAGGTTCATCTTCATCTTCTGTGTCTCGTGGACCTTCAATATGTGAAAGATCACGGATCTCCGCTACTTCCTATCCTATATAGCTCTTAATAGGGCTTCTCATTTCATTCTGGCATCTATTTCCACAAGTTCTTTAGGTAGTTTACTCTCTGTCGTTCCCTTTGGTATATCCTCACTTCATTAATATGTGTTTTAGAAATTTCAACGCTTCTTCTGATTCTAAGTAGAAGTTTCCTTTTTCGTTCCATTTATCGTAAAACCACCTCGTTATTTACAGGTTCAGTCCATGGTATTCTCATTATCCTTCTGTAGAACCACATTTCTGTTGCCTCTAGTGTCTTCATCTTTGAAGGGATTGTCCAGCATTCCCTGGCATATAGTGGAACCGCTATTACATAACATTTCAGCACTTCTGTTGTCGTGTCCTCCCTCTATAAAGTCTATGTTGGACTCTTTCGCCTACTATAAGATCAGTAGGAGAGAAGGCATTCTAAGAGAATATTTTTGGCAGTTGGGTGGGGGTTGTTAAATATTAACAGTCGACCAGACTGTTCATAACTGTCGAATTCTCTTCCTTGAGCACAGAGGAACCCGCACGAGGTTTTGCCGAATGGCAAAGTTTCGTACGGAGAGGTAGACAGGCCTGGACCCGTTTATGTGGGTTCTACGGGAATGTTTTTGGCCGAGCCTACGGTCTCGGAGAACCCAACGCTAAACTCGGCCTTGTGCCACACACATCCCTCGTGGTGGGACCGTTAAATATAACTGTCGAATAGATTGTTCAATTATCGAACTCTCTGCCTCGAGCAGAGAGGAACCCGGACGAGGCTTTGCCGAAGTTTTGTCCGGGAAGGTAGACAGGCTCTGATACCGTTCATGCGGGTTCTAACGGAATATTCTTGGGCGAGCCTACGGGATCGGAGAACCCACGGTAAACTCGGCTTTGTGCCACATACATCTCTCGTGAGAGAGGCTGTTAAATATTAACAGTCGAATATATCTGTTCGGACTGTGCTGTCGAACTCTTTGTCTTTGGCAGAGAGGAACCCGGACGAGGCTTTTCCGCAGAGCAAAGTTTCTTCCGGGGAGGTAGACATGCCCTGAACTCGTTTATGTGGGTTCTAAGAGATATTTTTGGCCGAGCCTACCGGGTCGGAGAACCCATGGTAAACTCGTCATTGTGCCACGTACATCCCTCGTGGGGAGGGCTTTTAAATATAACAGTCGAATAGATTGAACGCTAGGTCGACACACAATAGTCGGGTAATGCTCTTCTGTTATACTTACTGTGTAATATATGATATATTTGCAACACGTGTTTTGTTATTTCTGTAACCATTTACCTTGGTCACCATAGTTTCAAACGAAATTTCCCTGTTTCTTAATTCTTTGCTTACATTTTGGAAGGCATCGTTCAATAGTAAGGAAGTTGTCCAGCATTCACTGCCACATAGGAGGACTGATATTACATAGCATTTTTCTTTGTTTCTAAGAAATTTTTATTGTTTCTTAATACTTAGCTTAGCTTTTGGAAGGCACCTTTCGCTATTCCAATGTGCCTTCATATTTAAGCTTCACCTATCCGGCCCACCAAATGTAGATATTTTGAGATCCAAAATTCTGCACGTACCCCCTTGTGTCTCTTTTATAAATATCTTCAACTCCGACTCTATAAATTTAAGTGCAGTACTAGATTGGAAGATAAGTCTCATCACATTGCTGTTGAAAGTTCTAGAAGGAACTGTAAGTTATATACCAATCACACTCAAGGTAGACATTTATTTAATGACGTTGATGTATTGTCGTAAGAAGAGCGAGTACAGATAATGGGGGTATGTAGAATAGATAACAGTTAACCCGAGACTTGAAAGGGTCGATATTGTAATGCTCGGGAGTAGCGGTTATCGGAAAGAAGCTCTTTGATGTGACACCTAGTTATGTATATTAAATGGAGGGAATGCGGGTGATTTAACCCCGTGTAAATGACAGAGCGGGTGCGAGTTGTAGATTTCTTTTGATAGGCGAATCGGCAACATTCTTCACAGCTGATCCGTTGTCTTCCCCCAAATCTTCTGTCCAATCATCAACGCCATCATGGAGGATTTTATAAGATAACACAGTATCTGCCAATCAATTTACAAATTCAAGCTGAGGTAGTTTGGTTCCTTCCTTCTAATGCCATTTAGAACAGCATGGATCTATTCTGTCTACCTTCAGTTATGGGGAAAATAGCAAAGTATACTGAGCTGTGAAGTTTTGGTCGGCAACCTCTGATTTTTTTTTCTTGGTAGGTGTAGATAGGTTCGTTTCTCATGCGGTTCACACACCTCTGGCTTACGCCCACATTTCTTTGAACCACCGGTTCCCGTACGATCACCGAAGTTAAGCCTGGTCAGTACCTAGATGGGTAACCGCTTGAGACTACCAGTTGCTATAAGCTTTGATGTTCGGGCGATGCAATGGATAATTTTTCTGAATTGTTAATAGGAGAGCTGAGTTCCAATTCCAGTTGGGTTCATTATATACACTTACGCACAAATACCATTGGGAAAGGTATGAATCCACCTCTTCTCCCCCAGCTGCAGGTTAATTAGCAAGACTAAAATCATTATTATCTAAAACAAAAATTGCCTACTAAATATTTAGATTTCGCCATTAAATAACCCATAGAGATGTTGATATGCCACTGAACTAAAACTAAAAAAAAAAAAAAAATAACACACACCTCCCGGTCTTTTGAACAGGATTATGATTGGGTTTCCAGTTCTCATTCTCTTTCAGTCCTACTAGCTACTTGCGTCTTAGTGGCATTCTCGCCTTCCTAATTTGCTCGTTTTAAAACATTTTCAGCTTCTCTTTTACCTAATTTAGGAATATCATTTTATACTTTGATAAGATCACTTTTGCTTGGTATCATCTCCAAAATCATTCTCGCGCTAATAATATGATTATCGTTTTTTTACTTTTTATAAAATTTTTCTCTTGATTTATTGAGTTATATAACATTATTTTAAGACAGTGTTGTTTTCAGTCAATATTCTAATGAGCTGACCATTTCTGAGATAAATTATTTCATTTAATTTCCAATTTCAATTCACCTCGAGCTAGGCGAGAATGCCACTAAGACGCAAGGCGCTAGTAGGAGTGAAAAAGAATGTGAAGACTAAAACCCAATCATAATCCTGTTCAAAAGACCGGGAGGGGTGTTGTTTTTGTTGTTTTTATTTCAATGACACATCAACATCTCTATGGGTTATTTAATGTCGAAATCTAAATATTTTGTACGCTTTTTTTTTTTTTTTAGATAATACTGATTTTAGTGATACAAGTCTTGCTAATTAACCCATAGCTGAGGGAGAAGAAGAAGTGGATTCATACGTTTCTTAAGGGTTTTTGCGCGTAAGTGAATATAACGAACCCAACTGGAATTGGAACTCGACTCTTCGATTTACAATTCAGAACAATTACCCATTGCATCGCCCGCACATCAAAGCTTATACCAACTGGTACTCTCAAGCGGTCACGCATCTAGGTACTGACCAGGCTCGACGTTGCTTAACTTCGGTGATCGTACGGAAACCGGTGATTCAAAATGATGTGGTCGTAAACCGGAAGTGTGTGAACCGGATGATAAGCGCACCTATCTATAGCTACTGAGAAAAAAAAACAATCAGAGGTTGCCGATCAATATTGACAACCCAGTCTACTTTGCTATTTTCCTCATAATTGAGGGTAGACGGAATAGATTCATACTGTTCTAAATGGCATTAGAATGAAGGGAACACGACTATCTCGGCTTGAGTTGTAAACTGATTCACGATACTGTTTTATCTTATACAACTCAAAAGGAATCATATCAAGAATAAAGAGTGTAATAAGTATAAGAGTGGCGTGACTTTCATCAATAATTGTGAGCAATATAGGCTTTTCAAATGTCTTCTGGTCATCATGACTCTTTTTAGAAAGGTCAATAGAAACATACAAAGAGAAACTATCAAAAACAGAAAGCGACAGAAACAATGATATTAAAGGAAATCTTTCATGGTTTCGTTTGGTTTTTGTTTAATGGCATATCAACCACAATGGGTCATTTAATGCCGACAACTTTTTTTTCCTGGCAATATTTTTGTTTTGTCAAAATTCTATTTCTGGTAATAATTTTTCCTCGAAATTTTATAGCTGGTAATATTTTTTTTTTCAAAAACGTATTCCTGGCAATAGTTTTTTTCTTCAAAAATTTATTTCTGGTAATAACTTTTTATAAAGTATTTCTGGCATTAAAACCTATTTTTACACTTTCAAAAGGCTTTTTACCTCAGTTTCGGGGTTAACTATTTGCCCATAACTGGGACCCTAACAGGTGCTACCACCCCGGGTCAGAGTGGACCCGAGAACATCAGCAATTAAGAGGCCTCCTGAGCCTGCTAATCGGAGGCCTTGCTGTTGGACGTAGTCTGTCGTCATGCCCAGGATGAAAACTCTTTCATGATTGCATGAACTTGACGTCTTTTTTACGGTGTTTTAATGGCTACCGCCGGTGAAAATAAAGTCCACATATCCTAATCAGAAAACATGATATACACCTATACTTCTGTTCAAAATACCAGGGAGAAGTGTGAACCGGACGATAGGCGAACCTGTTTGCACTTAAGCTTTCATTTCGCCATATAATTTTACATCAACCGTGTTATTGAGGTTTTCCCATAATAAAATTATATTCTTTCCAGTTTGCAAGATGTAACTCAACAGTATTTTGAAGAGCAAAGAAAATAGTGCGTCCTTTGTAAAAAAAATAGCTTATTTTATATTAGCTTGAGCCTAGATATTCAGCTGCAGTATATTCTAATATTCATTTCTGCAGGCATAAGAACAGAAATTATGGTGTTAAGCAAAAGGGAGAGGCCAAGATATGAATTACATATCGGGAACGTCAAAATTAAACACGAGTTAAGTAATGTAGTGAAGGATTGAAAAATAACATCGAAAAGGAAGAAAAAAGCAGGACGAATTACTATAAGTTCTAGCCTCCTATATGTAAGTAGAAGGTGGGCAATTTCTTCACAAAAGATAATGGCTGGAGACAACCTAGTTGTGGTTTTACTGGTGAAGGTCGAGAATACCATGGACAGAGCATGAGACGAATGAGGAAGTCCTAAGGAGAAATAATCAGATACAGCTTCACTTTTTTGTACATGTGATGAGGACAGAATGCTTGGAAAATTTGATACACAAAGGACGCATTGAAGGCAAGAGTAGTAGAAATTAGCATACTTTACATTTTTATTCAAAGGCATGAAAAAGAACAATGTAGGAAGAGGAGAACGTGGTGTTGGGAGTTAGGAAGCTGTGGAGATACATGATCCATCATATCGTGAACAGACAGTGCAGAGAGAGAGAGAGAGAGAGGGAGAGATTCTCATGGATTTTTGTGTGCTTGATTTTTGTGGAAATATTTTAAATTGCATACGAAATAAATCAAGTTTTCAATTAAAAAATCCCGTTAGAAATAAAATTTGTACAAGACTATGAGAGTAATATGGTTTCGTCTCTTGAATACAAAATAGAGATGATTGTTTCTATAACACAATTTCTCTGATTAAAACATTTAACTCTTAAAGTTCAACATATATCGAATTTAAATTGGTATACACTTATTTTCAAAATCTACGGAGATAGGAACTTATCTCATGTTAATGCAGCAATGATGTTTTTATAAAAGAGATTACTCATGTAAAGTAATTCGCAGAATCACTTTCTTTAATCTGCAACAGGGTTACTCGGTTGGATTTTAGAAGTCATTCTATAGCTGGTCGCCAGTTGGAATTAGATCCGCTGTGGCTGTAATTTGCAATAAGAGTCGATTGCAAGTGCTTAAAGAAAGAAAATAACAGAGTTGCTGGGATACATTTCACAAGTAAATGATTTTATACCTGATAGCTGGTCGAAAAAAAGAATTAATATGATAAGTTGATTTGAAAAGCCATTATTACGAAGCTGGATTTTACTAGAATGCAATATGATGTCGGGGTCCTATTTTGTCTACTTAAAGCCAGATTCTCCGCTATGAAATAAAATGCCCGGAGGAAATGAGATTTGAACTTGAGTTCATCTTACATGAGAAAATCTGCTGAGAAGAAAATAGCCAGGTGTTTGGGTACCATTTAAGACAAGAGAATCTCAGGGAAATATGCCAGCCTAAGGTGAAATGAATTTTCTCGAAGATTAATTTCTATAATTGGGGTGTTAGAGAAACGCAATGGCGCTGAAACAAAATCAAGATTGTATTAGATACAGCTGAAGAAAAACATCTGTGGAAAAGATTATGTACCGCCATTGCCAAACATTTAAATTTTCCCATCCGATTCATGGCTAGATAATTCTTTGAAAAAAATATGAAAATAGGCTGTTTAATAACGGATGGAAGAATATAGAATTGAATGCTGTGAAAATTATCATTTAGTCAGGTGAAGTTAATTAGTTGAGGAAATCTAATTGGTCACATAGCTAGTACAGGGTGTTGCAGCAAAATCAGACACTTGACAAAAAGAAAATGAAATAGGCAATAAAAACAAAATTTGTATATACAGATACCCAACAGTTGGACAACTAACTAACGTTTTTCTCTCTACCCTTTTCTGGGATGGAATATGAGCACAGAGCAGCGGTAGGAGATTTTTTTCGCGTCGGGAAGAATCCTGCAGAAGTGATGGCCTGGTTTTGGTTCAAGAGGACCATGGTCATGGACATTTGGAGGAAGGACGAGTTTACTGCCAATCGAAAGGCCGACAACGTTCGTTCTTCGGCCATTAGGACCGACGAGTTCGACAGTCGACAATGTTAGAAGCCAGAGCTACTCCAAGATCGCCGCTGACATGGTCGTTCACAAGTCGACGATCTTCTGAACGATCAAGAAGGACATTGGTTACTCCTCCTACTAGGGTGGCTAGCCAATCCCTATTGCAGACGCTCGCTCAGGCGCAGTGTGTTTATTCAACGCCCACAGAGCTCACCTGTAGTTTATACTGCAACTCTGCTGAGCAGACCGTAGTTACAGTTTCTGGGAAAGATCGTGTTATCTAGCGTGACCAACAATTTGAACAAGGCCGGCACGCTCAAGCCCTCAGCCACGATGACTTGTGACTTCGTGCTAGCACAGCTATGGACGGCATCTAAAGGTTCCGTCTACCCAACTTCATTCACAAGGCTTAGGTCAACCCGTGGCATGGTTTTCATGCACTTTCCAAAGGCGGGCAACGCAGGGATCGACCCTCCAGTTTGATAACATCAGGCAGTCTCCTCCTTGACAAATCGACCATGGTGAGATTCGAACCCGGGTCTTATGATGAGAATGCGAACGTTATATTCTGCAACATAAACACTGCTATTATTCCTATCTGGATTAAAAGATGGTGTCTCGGATAGAGAAATCCAGTCGGGTTCGTTACATTCACCTACGAGCAAAGACACCTGGGAAAATTATGAATCTATATCTTCTCATCCACTAGGTATGGGTAAATAGTAGGACAGCTTGGGTCCTATAGCCTTGGGTGGCAACCGGTGTACGAGAAGGACAACACTGAATTCAACAGCTGAGTGATCGGCGACTAAACCAGCTCCCTAACCAGGGTCTAGTGTGGAGGTCAAGTGGAACCTCAGCAACAAAAAAACAAGAGCTGTTAAAGGGCGGATGAACTCGTCAAAGTCAAATACCACATCCCCCAACTATGGGTTAAATAGTCTCACTAATTGACCAGGTTTGGTGAGTATGGCTACACTTCTGAAGAAATGGTCAATCGGGGAAAGTTTCTTCTAACAGGAATGAGAAGACCCTTCCTCGATTTGAATTTAGATTGTTCCTACAAGTAAACATTAGTTTCTTGTAATGAAAGTCACTGTTTTCATTATTTTTTTATTTAACTTGCACACTTTGTGCGCGACACCGTTTCAACTAGCTTCGCCGAGACTTCTTCAAATAAAAAAAAAAGTGTATGAGAATGATTTTTTTAAATTTTTTTATAATAAATGATTACAAATGATATTTATAATACCTTGTCTCTTCAGGACGTAGGTGATGTTGTCACGCCAAACATTCATTTTCTTTATTGTCTGTGAACTGCCAGGCATTCTTGCCAAATATATTAGTAGTTTCCCGTTACCAACTCCGCGGTTTAAACTTAAGACTTTTCCTTCTTTTAAACTGGCTACTACCAACGGCTAGAGAGTTCTGCAATTTAACCCATAGCTGGTGCAAGAAGAGACGGATTCATGCCTTAACCAATGACATTATTGTGAAAGTGGACAGAACAGACCACACTACTGATTCTTAAACTTTCAGTCGTCCTGGGTATGACGATAAACTACACCAGGCAGCATGGACTCTGATCGGGAGGTTTTGAGGAGCGTGGAACCACCTCTTAATTGCTGGTGTTCCCAGGTCCACCATGACCCGGGCTAGTAACACCTGTTAAGATACCAGCTATGTGCAAATAGTGAACCCCCAAACTGGGGTCAAAACGCTATGAAGCTAAAAAATAATTTTTTATAGTAAATACCAGTCATACATTTTTGAAAAACAAATACCAGCAATATATTAAAAAAAAAAAAAAAAAAAAGAAAAAAATATTACCAGCAATATATTTTTGAAAAAAAATACAATTATATATTTGACTCTCGGTAAAAACCCTCTTTAATAAAATACGTCAATGAAACCTGATGTACAAACTAATTTCTTACAAAGAATACATATTCTATTCATACGAACCTATCCTAAAAAATTGCTGGCACAAAAAAAAACAATTGAAGGTGATATATGTAAAAGAAAACAAATCAAATGATACTTAATCTTTCGACAACTGGTATTTGCAAGCGTTCAGCATAGTGAGCAGGCTAGATTTTGCTTAACTTCAGTGGTCAACAAAAACCGGTGTCTTGCACATGATGCGACCTTAAGCAATAAGTTTTCAAATGTTTTAAAAGATAACTTCCTGGAGAATAAAAACCAGTAAAAAATTCACTTTGGTTGAAAGTAGAAAATTGAAAACGTCAAAATAAAGTTAATTATTACATTAAGTCAGTATGTTGTTTTATTTGTTCTACTTGTAAGAAGAGAAACATATTTATGGAGATTCTGCATTTCCGGATTGATGAATCGGAGAGCCGAGTTCGAATTCCAGTCGAGTTCATCACATTCAATTACATGCAAATAACATTGGGAAAATATGAAACCATCGCTTCTCTCTGTGTGGGTAAATAGCATTTGGGTTGGGCTGAAAGCAGTCTAGGTGAAGGACGGCTCTGTATTCCAAACTTCCAACTATGGATTAAATAGTCTCACCAACCCACAATTGGCCAAGCGTAATGAGTATGGCTGCACCGCTAAGGACATGGTCAATCTGGAGGGGTTCTTGGACGGAGTCAGAAGGATCTGGGTCAGTTCCAATGACATTTCGTATCGCTACTTGTTTTTACTTTTTTTGTTTATTTATAGTCAGGTTCTTATCCTCATCTTTGTTGTCCTTATGAAAACATATCTGCCGTCGTGGCCTCAGACCTTCTTCAGATGTCTCTCGATCTGGCTAACTTTCAGGAACTTTCGAAGTGAAGACTTCATTTAATCTACGGAATTCGAATGCTTTCGTTAAAACTGCTGATATCTAGGGGAGATAATTCGCCGTCTTTAATTGTTAGTACTGCTCAGTTATTGGTAGCCTTGCTTGCATTGGACCAGAGTTAATACACCTGAACTATTTAAATATGAAAGTAATCTTCCATTAATTATCTACATTTTCTTTTTTAGGTGACGTGAACCATTCGAAGAAATGAAGATTCGGTTTAACGCTTTCGGTGAAGCCAGTTATCAGGCAAATTAAATTCGCCGTTATGAAACGATCCGACAGAATATCATTTTCCTACGCTCTCCTGTAAGTATATTACTTATCTGGTTAGTACCATTAAAACGCTGTTGCATTTATTTATATCCTTGACAAGACACAATTATAATTGTATTAAAGTCAATGTTTCAATATTGGGAATGCATTTTTGACATTCGGGTGTGATTGTATCAATTTTGTTCATCCATACTTCAAATATTCCATGACATGAACGTAAACTTATACGCGATTTCGTCATATACGATTAAGGAAAATAAAAAAGTATGACATGTTTTGTGCAATGCGAAACAACGGGCACTGGCTTTTACATTGAAAGATTAACACAACATTTAAGTTTTGTTTTTATCAGAAGGTTAAAACTGTTTCTATGCTTTTGCCTTCTATTTTGCTCTTAATATTGAAACTATAATAATAATAATGATATCTTGCAGTAATACTTCCAGATTTAACGAAGTTATTATCATTACTGAACGATATTAAAGCTGCTTTGAAATAAATGTGAAGATAAAAAAACACATCGAGATACAGATTGATAAACACATCTGAATGGCGACTTAATAATATTTAACAACTTAATTGAACTAGAAACGAAAGAATTTGACGACTTCATCGGCTTTTAAACACAATTTCGAATAGAATTTTTTTTTCAATTTGCGTTCCATACTGACAACATGCTGTTAGTCTATATCAATACATTTCTTAGCAAAAAACATTCGCCTAACATTCTCATAGTGGGATTATTAACAGCTTCAAATTTGATTTAGTCCATAACTTTGAGGAATCCACGCCCCTCACGTAATTGGAAAGTGTTTCCCTTCATGACGAGAGCCTGGACAATACTGTTTAGAAGTAGGCTTCTCGGGCAATTCTCCTCTCACTGCACCACCGATGTATTTCCAGAGAAGAGAGTAGGTTGTTACAGGTTAGCAACTGTATAGTCGTTGGTGTGGCTAGAACAACGTTGAAGACAGCATCGGACTTCCTCAGAGACTACTTCCGGAAATCTATTCTGGTTTTCCATAAAAATGAATATAGCAGCAATTCAGAGTCGTCCTTCCAGACAGATTCCCGATTAAAACTTAACAGCGAAGTCTTTGATATTTTCCCCGTAAACGGGTGTGAAGAAAATAGATTCGTACGTTTCCCAACGGTATGAATCTCAAAGGAATACAAACTAATTCGGTTTGAGTTTAACATTGACAAACTCCTATTTCCAGCGTTATTATCCTACACATATAGCAATTCGAAATGAATTAAATCAACGATAAATCGTGTAACTAGTACAATACATGAATGGCTTTTGGTTACTGTGAGTAATAACACCTTTTCAATTATTATACCAACTTTGAAATGTTTTTTTTTGGTCATCATGAATCGAGTCAATCATCATAGCACCTTTTCAAACGTTTTTCCTCATCATGGCCACAGTCAATCATTATAGCACTTTTTCAAACCATTTTCGTGATCTTGACTCGCGTCAATCATTATACCACCTTTCAAACCTCTTTTGGTCATTACGACTAGAGTCAATCATTATAGCAACTTTTCAAAATATTTTTTGCTCATTATTACCCCAGTCAAACATTATCGTACATTTTCAAATGTTTTATGGTCATCAGGATTCGAGTCGATCATCATAACAAATTTCAAACGTTTTTTGGACATCATGACTCCAGTTAATAATCATAGAACCTTTTCAGACTTTTTTGGTCGTCATGACTCGTGTCAATCATTATACCACCTTGCAAAAGTTTTTTGGTCATCGTGACACGAATCAATTTTTCATAGCAATTTTTCAAACGTCTTTTGGTCATCATGACGCAAAACAAATACTGTAGCATTTTTTCAAACGTCTAGCGTTCATCCTAATATTCTAAAGACAGATCAGTAGTTATCTACTGATAGAATATGTCAGTCAAATTCTGACCGCCTTTTTAGAAGTGTTGTATCGGCTGTTGACACGGAAAATGAAACGAACAATTCGAGTTCAAATTCCGACTGAGGCTTATGCGTTCACTTCACGCTTGGAAAAGACATGACTCAAACTTTTCTCCCCTTGGCTGTGGCTGTATAGTAGGGTGCACTATTCTCTTTAATCTAGTGGATAAAACCTGCTTAGAAAAGTGACACTTCATACTAAATATTGATGAAGGTAACGCGAAACCACTTCACTGTCTTTCCTAAGATGTCAGGCCAATTCACAGATATTTAAAAAAATCTGTCGATAGACAGGCCCGTTTATATACTGACACTATAAAAAAAAATATAGTTCCATTTTTTTTTGTCTTTAATCTCTTTATGGAAGTTGTATTTTCGTAAGTGCTACATTACCCGGAGTCTTTCATGTCGAAGAAAAACTATATCTGGCAGTATCAGGAAGGGGGGAATTATTGTATTTCCAAAAGAAGAATTAGCTGTAATTGTACAAAAACTTCTACTTTCCCACAGCTTCACATGTTGCTGCTGTTAAATGGCATAGGCTGAAGGCGTTTAGCCCATGAGAGTCACCTGGTCACTCCGGCTCTCACGGTCACGGTAGAGCGTTGGAAAATCATCTAGCGCTTGATTAATCCACAGGTACTGACGGACGAGGCCTTTCCATCGGCTGCATGGTTTTCCACGAGGTAGTCTCAATTTAGCAGATGGTGGGTCGAACTGGTAGATGATTCTAGTAGGGTGGTCATCAGCTTTTCGCAGGAGGTGAACGAGCCAGCGAACACGGCGCTGAGCGATGGTCTGGAGGATTCTCGGCTAGCTGGTACTCCAGCGGAACTCCTCAAAAGACTTGAAGCCATGCATGCGAGAAGCGAGGGTCTTGGTGAGTGACCGCGTGTCGGCATTGTCTAATAGCACATAGAAGGCGTCGGTGTAAACCTGTAGCTTGGTGCTTTGGGAGTGGTCGCGACTCCGCCAAAGCGATCTCCAGGGGTCTCTCATGACACCAGCAGCCAGACAACGTCTTCTGTTGATCTCCCTGAGGAGGTCGCCGATGTTGGAAACCTCTGAGGCCACGTATATGAAAAAATGGGGCGAACTGAACTGGGTCGGTGCTAATGATAATGGGCTGTTACCAACTTGCATCAATCAGTTTTCGACCTCGACGACCGCCGCTCCACATGAGGACAGAAATTCTTTGGTTATTAAGATACTCCTATTACTGTAACAGTTTTTGGGCGGAATTGCAAATGATCAGACAGCAAGCGGGACTCCGTTGAGAATATGACGTATTCTCAACGTTGGCATATGACATATACCGAACTCAAATCGTAAAAAAACCCAAAAAAACGCACAACAAAGGCAAATATCCCATTCACCAAAGTAAATTAGAATAGTTCTTGGACCTTGTATAAAGTGAACAGTGTATAAAGAGGAAAGAAGGGTTAGAAAATTTGACACTCATAGGACATATTGAAAGCAACTGGGAACCAAGAGGGCAACTGTGAGTAACATACCTAATGAACATGTGTACCCGAATGGGATAGTAAAAAGAAAAAAAAAGTTACTAAAAGCTACTAAGGATAGGAAGTTGTGGAGAGCCATGAGCATCCATGTCCTGAAAAGACAAGGCATCACAAAGAAGAAATAGAAAGATGAAACAATTATTTATTATGATGTTCGCCTTGTGCAAGGCTCAAGAGACACTCGAGGTAGATGGTTACAGAGACAGTTTATGCAGATATATGCGAAGATTGTACCGATCAGGAAAGCATTGCTTTAGGAGTCGGCCCAAACAAAGCAGCGGGGCGAAGCTGCTCGAGTGGAACTCAACCTTACCAAAGGAATATGAAGGAAACGAGGCGTGACATGAGGGGGGTCTTAAACGTGAAGGTTAGAAATGGCGGAACTAAAGAATATAGTTCGTCTGAGCACTTTCCATGCAAATGGCGATAGGCTTGCAACGTTTCGTCTGTGGGAAAGGGGTTTTAGGGCGGGAAATAATTCATCATCCACAAGGAAGCGGAGACGCTTTTGGAATCTATCGAGAATGGACAGTGAAGATTGTGTAACTCCAGCCTATATCTGGCAGCAGATTCAGCCTGGTTTGGCTTTTGTAAAGGTGAAGGATAGCAGGTAGGAGTCAGGTACTTACGGTTAGAACCGACCATTTTCCAGTATCTTTAGATCGTATATACGTATTTTACTTGAGCTCTTGACTGAGATTAAATCCAAATAGGCGCTCAAAGCATTGGGTCCCCTGAAAGAAAACGCTCTCATCGTGATAGGTGCAAATTCATGGTCCGCTCTTAGTAACAAAACATCCATTACTTTTGATTACAGCATTTTCTTTGAACAACAGTCTCAAACAATCATTAGCATCTCGACTTCAGTCGCTTCCTCACCGTCGGGGCGTGGCTTCCCTCCGTCTTTTCTAGAAATATTTTCATGACAACTGCACTGAGAAGATTTTTCTTCTTGGTGTCCCGACTACATGAATTTAAGCGTGCTACAAGATTGGCATCTAGGTCCCACCCTTTTACGGTTGAAAAGATTAAATTCAACCCCAACAATTTCTTTTCTCGCACTTCCCACCTGTTGAACACACTTCCGTTTATTTGGTTACCTGAGTAAATCCAACCTCAATAGCCATCTTCTGAATCCCGTTCCTCTTTTGTCCTTTCCTCAATCCTCCGTAGATTCAGACTTTTCTCTCACTTTCACTCCCTGTAACCCCCTGCGTACTAGTGGCATCCCCCTTGCTGTGAAATGATCAGATGAAAGGAGAGAGAGGGGGCGAGTGTGAGGGAGAGAGAAATGTATATGCACACTCTTTTTTAGTATTGGTATTTTTTTCATTATTAAATGGGGACTTGTAAAACTATTTCTCTCTATTTTGCCGCTGTTAAAATATACAAAGGTGAAAGTATCCATGCTTCTTTTAAAGATATTTTTCTCGGAGCGACACTATAATTTGAACAATGTTCACGTTTTCTGTTTTCCGTATCTCAACTTTCTATGCAGGTCCAAAGGCAGGAAATGGCGAAAAAAAAAAAAGGAGCTAAAAAAATTGAAAAGAGCAAATGTTCCATTTGAGAAACTAGGCATAGGAAAAGGTGAGTTAACGCAATGTCTTGTTAGGAAATTTCAGGTTACCTGAATTCGCCGAGACGCCCGGATGGTTGAGTAAGTTCGGAACATATCCAAGGAATCAGAATATGTATTCTATAAACAGTGCCAAGTCGTAGTTTGGATAATCGTGTCTCTACGGCAGCTACTTATTAACTGCTAGCTTTCGAATATTTTTAGCTGCGTTGAACAAATATCTCGTTCATGTAGTTTTGATTTCCTATTTTTGGTCATAACCATTATTTACCGAGGGATTTGAGTTTTGGTACGGGTGACAAATACATAAATAAAAGAGACGTTTCGGTTACCTGGAGGTCGTGAGTTCAATCGGTGACAAATTTCTTAACGGAGGACAGCATAAGGATGAAAGAATGGCAGTCAAAAAGTCTGAACTTCTTATAATAAGAAAATTGAGTCTAAGAATGGAGAAAATATGCCAACAATAAGGATACAGTGGATAGCGGTTCGGATTGAGGAATGAGAGACCCGAGTTCGAATTTCATTGCATTCTCTTACATGATTGGTTCACACCTTGGGAAAGGTATGAATTTATCTTTTCTCACTATGCTATGCGTAGATAGCAGGACAGAGTGCTTCCTATATACTTGATTGACAACCAGTCTAGGAGAAGGAAAAATTAATTAAAACCACTTGTTGCTTTGTCATGTCAGTTTTATTTCTGAGATGGGGACAGAGTAATTTGTATAACCCCGGTGTAAAAAGAACCGGTAAACCATTGCGCTATCTGTCTATATTTCTGAGATAAGGTATTAAGTACATTATTACAATATTTGGACTATTGTCCTCATCTTTGTTGCCATATTTATTACAACGTTTCGGCCTTTCAGTATCTGTCTATATTTCTGAGATGAGGTATTATGTACACTATTTACATTATTCAGACTATTGTCCTCATCTTTGTTGCCATATTTATTACAACATTTCGGCCTTTCAGTATCTGTCTATATGTCTGAGATGAGGTATTATGTACACTATTGCCCTCATCTTTGTCGCCATATTTATTTTAACGTGTCGGCCGTTGTACGCTCCGGCCTACTTCAGGTGTTTGGAATGTCGAACTGAACCCTTTATTTCACTCACTGGGGTACACTGTTCTAGTTCCACGTGGCATGTCTAATGGCTAGAAGTTTTCTCCAGTTAATTCCAAAGTTCTCACAGTTCTCCACCGCCTTAACCGGGTATTGAACTCACACTCTTTGCGTCATGTCACTGGATCTAACTAACGCCTTTATCTACTGTGCCATGTCTCCTTGAGGACATCTCTGTATGAATTTCTGGGTATTATAATGATAAACATGCCGACAAAGATGAGGAAAATCATTGCGCTATTCTGCTTCGAATGTCACCATTCAATTTCAAATTCCTTCATTGCATTCACTTAAGTGTTAATACCCTTGGGAAAAGATATGAATCCATCTCTTCCCGGCAGACGAAATAGCAGGACAGATTGGGACCTATCTCCTTGGTTGACAACCAGTCTATGGGTAGGAAAACTCTGAATTCAAACCACCCGCTGCTTTAAAGATCTTACCTCATTGCATTGAATGTCACCATGAACCACAATTGATGGAGATGGAGGGAGGGGGTTACCACAACGGGGAAAACTTGGTAAATGAATAAAATGAATGAATAATGATTGGAAAGAAAGGCTTCCGCTCGGTATTCCGAAAGACATCCTGCAGACGACAGACACAACGATTCACTGCAATCATTCTTTATTAGTTCATTAAAACTGTGGAATTCATTAGAATATACACAGGTAAATATTGGCGTGCTTATTCCAATAAATTCACCAGCGAGGAAGAAACGACAAGAGCTACACTGTCAAGAAAGAGATATAGATAATATTAGTGGTCAATATATATATATATATATACATATATATATATATATATATATATATATATATATATATATATTGACCACTAATATTATTAGTTATTTATTAAGAAAGAGATATAGATAATATTAGTGGTCAATATATATATATATATATATATATATATATTGACCACTAATATTATTAGTTATT
>OZ038515.1:72742986-72750486 GCA_964036315.1 Acanthosepion esculentum
GTCAAAATACCCTTTGGAAAGTTATAATTCCATCTGTTCTCCTCCCAGAAATGAGTAACTAGCAGAACAGATAGACAGTTCTGAATACAAAATATGAGGACGGAACTTCTGGCACATTATGTACACCAGTTCTCTGTAATTGACTTCGAAAAAGTGTGGTTAGTTTTGCACAAGTTTCCATGACTGTAACCAAATCATATATGAGAGTAGTTTAGCCGAGGAGAAGAGTGAATATATATATATATATATATATATATATATATATATATATATATATATATATATCCATGAAAGTTAACATTGCAGTCAACACTCAGAGGTGATAGACTGAATCATGCTAAACGTTTAGCATTAAACAGTCTGTCGCCTCTGAATGTTGACTTCAATGTTAACTTTTATATTTACATATGCTCTATGTCTGATGTTGAGTACTTTATCCCGTAAATATAGCATACCTTAAAACTATATTTCTTCATATATATATATATATATATATATATATATATATAATTTAATTTTCACACTTTTGTTATATATATGATGATGATTGTTGTTATATTAACGTAGATTAGATGATGAGGATATAAATTTTGATTGAATTCCAATGTATTTCACTAGCTATAATTTCTACTTCCCCCACCTATCCCTGCTGGCACCTTGCTTCTCCTTTTTCTTTCCTCACTCTCCTCTCTTCAACAATGTAAATCCCCAGCAAATTTTTCTACGTCAAGTAATTTAGACGTTTACTTCCTAATCTCTTCTGATTTAATTTGAAAATAATTTTTAATATATTTTCTCTATAAATTTAAGACATTTTGTAATTTCTGTCTGATGAGGCAGTTATGAAAAACTTATCTGTCGAAATAAATTTATTACTGAATTCTTCGATGATGTATTAAGTTTTTTCCTTCTTGATATATATATATATATATATATATATATATATATATATATATATATATATATGTGTGTGTGTGTGTGTATTTTATAGTAATTCGTCGAGCTTAGAATCCTCAACAGAATGCAGAAAGCACTGGACGGCCGTTTCGTCCTATCTGGGACTCATCAGCAGTGCGCATCCACTACCGACAATCGAACCCGGATCGTTTCGATACAACGCGAGCGTCAACTGTACCACGGGACTCGGTGACGAAGAAGACATAAACTAGACTCGATATAGCGCCGCTACTCACTCAGTTCCGTTCACCGTTAAGCTCGACGACTTACTATAAAATTAGCCTAAATCCCCAAATCAATGACTTGTATATCTTGATAGATCTAGCTAAGCTCTGTGATAGAGCGGCTAAGGGTCAAAATAGTAGTCGTGGCTCTTCGGGCACAGGTTCCGAGGTTATTCGGGGACTCTGGATAACTCTCTATACTTCATGGTCAATACTCTGCCCGTAACAAACAAGCTGATGTAGACAAACCCCGTAACGATCAGTGGTGAGGGTTAAAAGCTGAACACGAAGGTTTTATTCCTGCACAAGACCACTGCTTACTAACTAGAAATTACCAAGCGCACATGCTGAAAAATTGTTTTGTTCCCAAATGCACATTCTGTGATAAATATCCAGAAACAATGATGTTAGCACTAACTGAATACAAAACCTTGCACGATAGATTGGTTCAATATTTGCACTCGAAAATATTCCACTTTCATGCAAAGAACTTGTATGAACATCACCCAGACCCGGTTACAAAGATAGGACCTATAAAAATTTTATGGGTTTTTAAAATGCTGTTGTCAGACCGATACTTTCCTACATCATGGACTCTCCCAGTACTATATTATTATGTGAATGGTAGTATCATGGGAGTAGCACCAGCAATGGTTCTCTGCTGTCGAACTCTCTGTTTGGCAGAGAGGAACTCGGATGAGGCTTTGCCGCTGGGCAAGGTTTAGTCCGGGGAGGTAGACAGTCCCTAAACTCGTGTATACGGGTTGTAAATGGGTATATATTTTGGCCGAGCCTACGGGCTCGGTAAGCCCACGTTAAACCGGCCTTGTGCCACCCTTCGCCCTTGTGGGGGGGTGATAAATACCGTAGCACCAGTAATGCGCAGCCGCGTACGATACCAATATCGGACACCACTGGATAGTAAACTCTGCTTACTCTTACACTATTCTTTGTAACTTTCTGTTTAATTTATCTTTCTTACGACTAACCCGTGTTCCGTGTTTTCCTTCCGTGGCCCCTACTTCGGGTCCACATCAAATACACAGAGAGAACAATCAAAGTTAATAGCCCAGACACCGTGATCAAAGACCTCAAAAACAGATTGTGCTTCTTACTGATATGGTAGTCCTTGCAGACGGCAATGTATCTTTGAAGATCTTTAAAAACTATCAAAATGCAAGGATCTTGAAATGGAAATCTCAAAAAATAGCACAGGAGGATATCAATAATTGCAATTGTAGATGGAGCCTTCAGATTGATTGGAAAAGATCCGATAGACTCATTGTAGTGATCCCTGATAGCCGATGCCTTAAACATAAAACAAAAAAATGTATTCACAAGTACAGCTCACCACATTACGAAGAACATTATGTAAAATGTGTTTGATCTTAGTTTTTTTTTGTTTTTTCTATTTTACAAAATTGATCAGTCGAAAATGAAATGATGCCATTTCTGACCTTGGGTCTTTGGTTGGGACCCAGAATGAAATATTTATACAACAGAAATCAAAGGAAATAATAATAATAATAATAATAATAATAATAATAATAATAATAATAATAATAAAGGGATCCCTTCCAGGGATCCCTGGAAGTCCATGCCTCAAAGAGATACAAAAAATTGTTCTGACAAGTACAGCCCACACTTTACGAAGGGCTTTATCTATGTAATTATTTTTATTTATTTATTTTATTTTATTTATTTTTTTTTTTTTTGCAGTGGAAAATGTCATGATGCCATTTCTAACCTTAGATCCCTGGGCGGGACCCGGAAAGAAATGTGTAAACGCCAGATATCAAAGGAAATAAAAATAATAATAATAAAGGGAAAAGTTAATTAATAATCAGCTTTAAATTTATATCTTCTGGTTATTCTGAAATTATTTTGAATTTACTCTCTAAGGAATATTTTTATACAACCCAGGAAAAACGTAAGTGAGGAAAGGCTTTAGATGCTATGAATATTAATTTTGTTTTATTTTAACCTAAAATTATTTGAAATTTTATAAGTACAAACATACTTTATATTTTGGCATAAATTTATATAATATCATATGATGAACCTGACAGTGCTCATGAGCCTCACAGAGAAAACTTAAAAGTAAATATACAACACTATCAAAGCATATATGGGAAGAGAAATATAAATATGCACAAAAGCCTGAAATGAAGGGTAAATTTGGGAGAAAGGCGTTTGCTTAATGGAGGAGTCATAAAGATGGAATTTGAGTATTTTAAAGAAATTAAACAGAGTCACGTTCACTGATCAAAGCAGATTTTTGAAAGAAAAATAGATTGGTAATGGTCTATAAATATGAGCATGAAAATAAATCTATATTGTGCCATTTACTCACTGATTGATGAATGGAATGGGTGCACGCGGGTTTATCGATGAACGACGGATTTGAATTCTTAATTCAATTTTCTAGCGACCACTTCACATTGTGAAACTTTTAACTGTAGAATGAAATAAATTTGTGGGTTTTATCGGATTTTATCATGACCCCGGCAAGTTGCTGATACTGAACACGCTTTCCGTAAAAGAACCGCTTTTCAATAATGACATTTATTATAATTATAGGACAAGACAAGAGTAAAAATTAATTAAATAAAATAAAATAAAAATAATTAAATAATAATTAGATCGAAATCAATAACAATAGCAACAACTTACTTCCGATATCTGTCTATATCTCTGAGATGAGGTATTATGATTATTAGAACTGTTATCTTCATTTTCTTTGCCATATTCACAACGTTTCGGCCGTTGAACGCTCCGGCCATTATGTCTATATATATATATATATCTATATATCTGTCTATATCTCTGAGATGAGGTATTATGATTACAAGCATTATTTACATTATCCGGACTGTTAACCTCATCTTCATTGCCATATTTATAACGTTTCGGCCGTTGTAAGCTCCGGCCTTTATGTCTATGTCTCTCTATATATCTGTCTATATCTCTGAGAGGAGGTATTATGATTACTTGCACTATTTACATTATTCGGACTGTTATCCTCATCTTCATTGCCATATTCACAACGTATCGGCCGTTAAACGCTCCGGCCTTTATGTCTATTTTTCTGTATATATCTGACTATATCTCTGAAATGAGGTATTATGATTACTTGCATTATTTACATTATTTGGACTGTTGTGCTCAACTTCATTGCCATATTACCAACGTTTCGTTCCACTTGGGAAGAAGAAACTTAATTAGTTTAATAGATTTTGTGGGAGAGACAATAGCACAATTTTCCTGTTACATTAGGTATATCGAGTCCCCTCCAAAAGTATTTGAACGACAAGGCAAATTCTTTGTTTTGTTTTTTTGTTCACTGAAGACATTTGCGTTTAAGATAAAAAGATTATGAACCTGACATAACAGTTTAGAATTTCAGCTTTTGTTGCCTAAGATTTACATTTAGATGTGTTAAACATACCAGCTTTTATTTGCACCCACTCATTTTTCAAATGAAAAAAGTATTGGGACCCGTGACTGACAGGTGTTTCTTGTTCCCCAGTGTAACAGAGAATCGGGTCAGCCTGATAAAAAAAAACTCCGAGTTGGTTGTATGTGGCGGTGTAAGCACCAGGAATTGCGTCCCCTTCAACAATAGGCTGAATACCTGCTACTTCTACTTCTAAGAGCTACTGACTATTTGCATATGAACGATACTAGGCAGGTATTAACCAATAGTCAGCGTGCGTCTGGGACTGGGAGAGCTATATAACACCATTCTTTTTTCAGTCGTGAGATACCCTTTCAACGTGGGGACGTCTGAAAACCAGAAAAACGCACACACCCAGGTGTTGCCTGTTTGATTGATTGTTTAAACATTAAATATTTATGAATGGCTACATTTTGTTTTAGCCTGACGTTTCTCCCATAGAGACTACATTTCTTGTTCAAAAGGATAAACCAATATAAAGACGAGGCTGCTGCCTATGAGAGAAAAGCAAGTCATTTTGAAGCTAAGAAAATAAGGAAAATCAATCAGTGACATTGGGCATAGCCAACACAACAAATTTGGAATGTCCTGAAAAAGAAAGAAACTATTGGTGTACTGAACAAGAGACATAGAACAACAGCATTTGATGACAGTAACATTTTGAGAGACGTGAGAAAAAACTCACAAACAATAATGACATCACCAAAGACCTCCACAGTGCAGGGGTAAATGTTTCTCAATTCACCATTCAAAGAAAACTTTGAGAGGAGAAATATAGAACCCTTACCACAAGATGCAAACGACTCATCAGCAGTAAGAATCGGAAGGCCCTATTGGAATTTTCAAGGAAGTACAGAGATGAGCGACAAACGTTCCAGAAGAGAGTTTAATGGACTGATGAGATTAATCTTTACCAAAGTGATGGAAAGGTCAAAGTATGGAGAAAGAAAGCACCTGCTTATGATCCAAAGCATATAAACTTATCTTTGAAGCATGATGGTAGCAATGTCTGGGCTTAGGGTTGTATGGCTGCTTCCGGAACTGGCTCATTCGTATTTATTGATGATATAACACATGATGCTAGCAGCAGAAGGAATTTAGAAGTCTACAGAAATATTTTGCCTGCCAATTTACAGAGAAATGCATCCAAACTAATCAGGAAAATCAATCAGTGATATTGAATAAATATCGGACATGGCCAACATAGCAATTTGGAATGTCCTGAAATAGAATGGAATCACAGGTGTACGGAAAAACAGACATAGAACAGGTCGGCCAAGGCAAACAACAACAGCTGCTGATAACAGAAATCTTGTTAGAGCTTTTGGGGAAAAACCCAAAGCAACCTCCATTATCCTCAACAACAACCTCCACAGTTCAGCGGTGGAGATTTTACAATCCACCATTCGAAGAAGACTTTAAGAGCAGAACTATAGAGGCCATATCACAAGATTCAAACGACTCATCAGCAATAAGAATGGGAAGGCCATGTTGCAATTTGCAAGGAAGTACAGAGATGAGCGACCAACGGACTGGAAATAACTTTTTATGGACTCATGAGACCAAGATTAACCAACCAAAGTGATGGAATTAGCAAAGTGTGGAGAAGAAAGGTTCTGCTTATGAACCAAAGCATACAAGCTCACCTGTAAAACATGATGGTAGCAATGTCTGGGTTTGGGCTTGTATGGCTGCTTCCGGAACAGGCTCATTCGTATTTATTGATGATGTAACTCATTATGTTAGCAACAGAATGAATTTAGAAGTTTACAGAAACATTTTTCTGTCGATTTACAGAGAAATGTATCCAAACTAAGTCACTTTGGTTTAATGAGGAGGTTTTATCCGAAAATATGATAATTTATAACTATTCATGTATGAATAGAAAACAGGGTTCATTTAAAGATCTACATGTTCTAGCTTTTTTACTTTAAGAACTTTATTAGCTTCTTTTATTTTCCAAGGGAGATTCTATTTTTACAAGTACTAGTAGTTATGAAAATAGTATAGTGAATTGACCTTAAATTGTAGGTATAGTCTACCTTTTATCTTACAATATATTTAAACTTTGAATTTCATAATTCTTTTTCTTATAGTAATCATCAGTAGATGAACGGAGCTGCAACTTATATGGATTAGTATTCTATTTTTAAGACTCATTTTTATTTGATATAGGTCTGTGTTGATGTTTAATTTATGTGATTAATAGCTTATAGGGATGTACAAGTGTTTAGTTAGTATTATTAACATCTTACATTGATTAGTTAGTATTATTATTATTATCTTATATGAATGCTCTTTACTTAATGGTTGCATATTAATTTGGCAAAATTGTTTTGTATTTACGACTGGGTTTTTCAAACGTTTAAGTTATTTACTACTTTCTTAAAGGGGCCTTTTATTTATCAATATAAAATTATATGTAGGAAGCAGACCGAGCATATAATTAGTTAGCATTTTGTTAAATTACCCACCTTCCTCGTTCGCGTTTACTTCTTAGCAAAGTTGAACGCCAGACTTCGATACCTCTTACGAAATAATGTAACCATTTGTATTTGTCCATAATGAAATTGTCTAGGATTTATATTCAATTTAATTATATTTATATTCGATTGGTTAATCACGGTAAAGCTCACAACCCTATTTTTAATTCTGTTTTCTTTTCTCGAGAAAAAAAAAGAGAAAGTATTCTGCTTTTTGAAATTAAAATAATCGTTCACTCGCTAGTAGTTTACCATCGCCCGAGTAGATACATTTGTAGTGTTGAAATATAATTGCAATTGTGTGGCGATTTTTAACATATTTTTGTTTTAATATCCTAATACATACATACATACATATATATATACATGCACTATAAAC
>OZ038515.1:72752986-72860486 GCA_964036315.1 Acanthosepion esculentum
ACCGTTTTTTGTGTGTGCGTATATATATCTAAATATGTCTGGGCGCTTATGTATTATAACCTGAGTGTGTTTGAAGTGTTTTACGTGAGAGGTGCCATTATGTTGAAGTTAAACTGTAAAGTGTATACATTTTTGTCTGGAGCGATCAACATCCTTTTTAAAATAGTTTCAATGAAAAAATAAATTAAATAGCATATGTATTTTTTATTTAATTTTTTTTTTCCTCGGAAATTCTACAATTTTAAACTTAATAGAGATTTGATTTAGATTTCTAAATAGGTAATTTTTTACTTTTAATTTTAATTTCAAATTTTATAAATCTTTTAATATCTATTGCTTCGTTGTCAAATCTTTTGAATTACCATATACTTGTATTTTGATTGGTCATTCTAGCTTATGCAACAGCGTTTACCCCTAGCGAAGGATCGTTAATTAATTTGAAACTTTTAAAACCATTTATTCTACATCATCACTTGATAAGACACCAGAAGTGTTGAAAAAAAATGGTTATTTTTGTAGTGATTTTATAACATATTTATCTTATAATATTTAAATAAATAATTATATATATATATATATATATATATATATATATATATATATATATATATATATATATATATATATATATATATATATATATATATATTTATATATATATATATATTAAGTTTATCACCCCAAGCAAGGCTGGAAGCCACTAGCACGCAAGGGATTACAGAAGGTTTGGAGGAAGAGCAGATAGGAGTGGTAAAGGAGAGGATGTGGAGAAAGATAGTGGATCGATCAAGGCAAGGGAGTTACAGAAGATTTGGAGCGAGAGCAGATAGGAATGAAAGGTGAAAGTATGTGAAGTGGATAGATCAAGGCAACTGGAGATGTCGATTGACATTACCCTTAAATAGTTGGAGATTATATTTGTCAGGGAAACAGGAATAAGGAAGGGCGTTCCACAGGCGAGATGTGCGAGACATGAATCTATTGGAGTTGAAGAGACGTCTACATCTAACAGTTTCAACGGTGAAGGGGTAGCCTCGTAGGACGTTTAAATTCATGAGGCCTGGGAAACAGCGAAAGCAGCTCCTCGGAGCAATTACCGTGAAAGTATTTGTAAAAAAGACAGAGCGAGGCAGAGAGTGACTGCCGACGAGATGACAGATCAGGGCCAATTACATTGCATATCCGTCTCTGGATCTTATCAAGAACTCTGAGGCAAACAGCAGGGGCTCCAGATCATGTATGGCAGCAATACTCCATGCAATAGATTCATATATATAGAACACAAATACACATCAAATGCTTCAGATCTGGTGCAATCTTCAGCCGAGTGTCGTGCTTCATCAGGGTTTCGGCCCATTAAGCCCAGTACCTTTCCACACGGTGGGCCCGCAACAGCTGGATGATGTTATGTTGCAACTGGTCTATGTTAATTACGTGCGACTGGATATATATATATATTAGAATCTTAATGTTTACTTCCAATGGTTTTCTTCATCATCTCTCACAATACACACACACACACACACACACACACACACACACACACACACACACACACACACACATATATATATATATATAGTGGAATCGGAGAGCCGAGTTCTGCACAAAGCCTCCATCACTATAATCAAAACCATATGTGCTGGTGTCTGGCTTTCGGTTTCCAGGAACAAAGCTGCCTCATACGTCGAATATGAGGCGAGAGTCCATTATATATATATATATATATATATATATATATATATATATATATATATATATATATATGTTGGCCATACATTTTACCTTGTACCAAAACTTAGTTAACTTTAATTAAATCGTATATATATATATATATATATATATATATATATATATATGTGTGTGTGTGTGTGTGTGTGTCTGTGTGTGTGTGTGTGTAAATATCATAGGCTCATATAAGAAATTCGAATGATAAAAAACAAACAAAATAAGATTGATCATAAGACTAATAATATTTCTCTTATATCAGTCGGCCTTTTTACTAAATGGATGAGAAAAGATGTTCAAAATTGGGATTTTCAAAGACACCTGTTTCCTTTCTCAATGCGAAATAAGAAATGGAGCTGGACCTTTTCGGGGTAATTTTTGGGGTGCGTATCAGTATATCAGTATCTTATATTACTGACGAAATCTTGTAATGGGCAAGTTGTTTGTCCCGATAAGGGTTATAGACGGTTTGTAGACGGCTCCTTGTTCAAACTGCATTCATTGAGTGTGGATAAAAATCATTTGTTTTTCCTTTTTTTTATATAATTTCACAACCAAAGAAGGTAACAAAGCCATTTAAGACTGAAGGGGTTGCTGAGCGTCAGATCTCTAACATTGATTTTTAACAACTTGATGTCATTGAGACGTATGTGTTATCTGCACGTATTTTTCTCATGAGTGAAGTGAATGTTTAATTGTTTTTTAAACGCGCTAAATGGCTGGTTAGATGTCGTCGAAGATAACCTATCATATGGCGAATATTTCTTTTTAGTTTTATGTGACATGTTCGAAATCTCGAAAACTTGTAAACGACATTGGAATGTGGATCTAATACGCGTTGTATCAGAAGTTTTGAATTTTCTGTTGTATATAGTGAGATCTATAAAGGAAATAAAATTTTTAATGACAGGTCGCATGGCGAATTCATCATGTCTCTCATTTTAAGCATTTAATTGCAGTCAAATGCATTGATGTTATATTTGGATTTTTCAATGTTGATATTAAACTATCAACATTGAAAAAAACAAATGCAACATCAATGGATAATAGACATAAATACTGCAATTAAATGGATAAAATGAGAGTTTTGTAAAAAAAATTTATGACTATTAGTAATGTATTTGGTAATTTTTCTTTTATTAGATAAAATTATTTTATACGTACATTCACTGAAAAAATATTTTCCTGAAAGATGAGATTTTGCGTGCTGTGTATTTTAACCGCGATCTTATATCGCTGTGGGCACCCGTTTTTTTATGGAGAAAACACTAATTTTGGTTAGGGTTTTATTTTTTATAATTGAAATGCTAAGTATGTTATTGTTGAATTGTACGAAAACATCGAGAAATGGGATTTTGTCCGTTCAGGACTTCAGTACAGTTTTTGTTCCAAATGTGTATTTTAGATTTTCGAAACTTCACTGATAACTACCAGTAAAAGAGCTCGTCTCTAAAAAAAGTGTACATGTTTTATATATACCCAGTTAAGACGGAAGGTTCTTGATCATTGCAGTCAGTACCGATTATGTTGCCGATTCTTCGTTGAATTATTTAAAGAATTTATAAATATATATATAAGTCACACATTATGAAATGGACAAAATCCGACAATTATTTAAAGACATTTTTATGTTTAACATTCTTTTTATAGATACAAGTATTTAAGTAAATGCTCTGTTTATAATAAACAGTATAAAATACCATTTACCGGCCTGAATGTCCGAGAAATTTTCATAGAAAATATTCGTCCTCCAACAGGAATCGAACCTGTATCCTATACGGAACTGTCATTTAGGTTGACGTGCCTTTACCGATTTGGCCACAGAGGATCGTTCGGTTGGCAAGGTCGAATGCAGGCCGGTAAATGTTGTTTAATACTGTTTATTATAAAACAGAGCATTTACTTAAATATTTTTATCTATAAAAAGAATGTTAAACATAAAGATGTCTTTAAATAATTGTCGGACTTTGTTCATTTCATGATGTGTGACGTCATTTGTTTACATCTGGAAGAGGCATGACACGTGGAACTAGAAAACTCTACCCTAGTGAACGAAATAAAGGGTTCATTTTGAAATTCCAATCATCTGAAGAAGACCGGAGCGTACAAAGGCCGAAACGTTGTGAATATGGCAATGAAGATGAGGATAACATTCCGAATAATGTAAATAATGCAAGTAATCATAATATCTCCTCTCAGAGATATAGACAGATATATAGAGAGACATAGACATAAAGGCCGGAGCGTACAACGGCCGAAACGTTGTGAATATGGCAATGAAGATGAGGATAACAGTCGGAATAATGTAAATAATGCGAGTAGTCAGTACTCAACCAAGGAATGGGTCATTCGTTTTTCGCAGATTCTGCAAGGAACAAATGTCAAACTCCAAATGTCAAACTCTTTAACTTCCTCTGAGTTCATGCAGAATCCATTTGCACAGTTTCTTCACTTAGCCAATTGTCTTTTAGATGGTCCGATATATTTGAATTACTGGCACCCATTTTCTGCAACATTTCTTTTTGAAGTTGATTTTGTTCGATTATTTTTTTTTTACAAATGTTGATTTTTAAGGGCAGATAGATTTGCGCTATATTTATCTTCAAGATATTTATCCTAACTGCTGAACTCAGCACCGAACTGTCCGATGAAAAGTGGTTACTTCACCCCCATGCTTTTGGCAAAAGCACTATGACCAAGATTGAACTCGTGCTAAAAAAAGTAAACGCATCTCTTTTTCCATATTCATGATGACGGGTATATAATGTTTTAAGTTAACTTCTGAAAGACATTGATACAAAATTAACAAAAAAGTCACTTTAATCATTAGGAACGCTTAAAATATTTTTATACAACTATTATAATAATATATTAGAGTATATATTAAAAAAATCGGATATTATTTTCGGATATAGAAGCTTTATATTTCTAGCTTTCAATCAGTACCTGGAATTGTTGCTTTCTCTCTGTGATCATGAAATAATTTATTTTAAAAACTGTTTTCATTTAAGAAATATTATATCTAACGTTAGTTCCAGAGGCACCATTTTAAGTTCAAAGAATCTGAAATAATAAACAACAAATTATACAACATAACGTGAAAGAATCATTCACATATAATTAAAATTTACGGTTTCTCATGATTGAAGACTTTGTGCCCGTAATAAATAACCTTGAAAATTTTCCCTGTATTCTCAAAGTCGACTATTTCATTGTCTGTAGGCTTTCACCTAATTATAGAAGAATCCTTCAGATACGAAACGGTAATTTCACTTATCTATCTGATTTCGGAACGAATGGTATTAATTCTGTATATATGTGTGCGCGCGACTTTCCTGAAATTTAAATAAATAAAGCTGATTGGATGTCATTATGTGTGCAAAGATTACATAAAACTGTGAGAGCAAATAAATATAGTTTGGCATTTATTCCAAACGGAAGATGGCACATGGGCAGATTTAAAGAAGGAACTCCACCCATATATGGGACTAGCGGCAAAAGTTGCTCAGCTGCCTCGACATTTCCCTATTGGGACAACTTTTTTTTAGAATGGGAGTATCGCTATTTATCGTCTTCCTTCAGAACTTGTCCCTCAACAACATTCTACCCTCTGTAGCTAAAAATAACGTTTGCGATTCCCCACCTGCTCCATGTTCTGCAATCCATTTACACAAGCTCGTTACGTAGGGTACTCACTGTTTCCCTCTGTCCATCTTGCCTTCAATATGTCCCATGAGTGTCAAATTCTCTAAGCCTTCTTTCCTCATATACTCGACAAATTTCAACAGTATCTTTCTGATTCTAAATATGAGTTCTTTTTGTTTCCATTTTCCTAAACACTTCCTCGTTTGTCACATGTTCACTCGATGATATTCACAGCATCCTTCTGTAGAACCATATTTCTGTTGCCTCTTCTTCATCTCTGAGGAGCTTGTCCAGTACTCATTGCCATTAATATTCAACACCCCTTCCTTTAGTATTAAGGGGGATTTTACGTTTAACAATGGATCTGCTTTACAACACTTCGCTCCTATCATTTTGCAATTTTAATCAGTCATCGCATTTATATGTTATTCACATCTACAGGGTGCGATGAGTAAATTGTCGCCATTTTATATTTTTAATTTCGTGAAAGCGTGTGGTTTGTTTTTGATTGTGTGAGCTGCACATTATCGTGGAGTCAGTTAGCACCGTCTGCAAGAAAAAGAGCACCATGACGCATTTCATTTCGCCAGAAATTCGGAAACGTCATGCTGTACTGCTTGGCATTCGTGTCGGAAGTTCCAATACGAACATTTCAAAGTGTTTGGGTGTCAATCTGAGGACAGTGCAGAGGATCTAGACAGAGTTGGATGAGTCTAATGGTGATTACGAAGGTACGGCAGCTCGGATAAAATCACTCTGATTGTTCTGATAAGAATTTGCTGGTGAGTGTTCCAGACTCAACACGGAGATCTATATCAAGTACCTTCAGGAGGTAGTGCTACCCTGGGTCAAGAGGATGGCTGCTGGAAGACCCTATGTCTGGCAACAAGACTTTGCACCATGCCACACAAGCAGGAGAACACAGTTATGGCTGCCAAACAATTTTTGAGACCACACCCCACCCTACATCTGGCCACCTAACTCTCCAGACTGCATCTCCCTTGATTATTATGTGTGGGGCGGAGTTGACCAAGAGACTAACAAAACTTGTAATACTAAAAATGGACTAAAAGCAAAGGCCATGGCAGCATTCACCAACTTAAACAAGGGGTCCGTAGAGAAGAGTTGCAGGAGATTCCGAAGTCACCTGGATGCCGTGGTTGAAGCTTATTTAGTATCTGAAGATATTTTTGTGTAATTTTGGTAAATATATTTGTGAAAATGAGATGTCAGTGTTATTTTCATGTTTGCGTAATTTAGACGACAATTTATCCATCGCATCCTGTATTTATTGGTACCTAGAATCTGACAACATAAAAGTGGCAAGAAAGTATGCGCCTAGTTTATTACTTAAGACCATAACGTAAATTTAAGTTAAACTTTAAAAAGAAGATAATGGTCACAGAAAATTAATTCAGGGAAAAATAGCTTATTTGGAACGAAAGGAAAAAAAATGATGGCTAAAGTCTAACTATTGTCCTCATCTTTGTTGTCGTTATCACAACGTTTCGACTGTTGCAACCTCCTGCTTTTATCAGGTGCATATTGATCTGTATAACCTGCAGGGAATACTGTAAGTTTCGAATTGAACCCTTTATTTAATATACGGAGGTAGACTGTTCCCGTTCCATTGATCATATCTCAGGATATCTTGCTTATTTTTTAGTACTGCTTAGTATTTCCTGCCCGGTCTAGTGAATTAAATTGTTGCTTCGTGAATTTGGCGACTTAGTAATTGCGAGTTCAATCCTTGGACCAGGAAGTATGCACCTGGACTCAGTTAAAACAGGGCGGGCAATAACTAAGCAGTAGTAAAAATAAGAAGTAGACGAGATTTCCTTAGAAAAAAATATAAGAACCTGGCGAAATATCCCTAGACATGGACAGTGGAACGCTAACATTCTATCTCCGTATATTAAATAAAGGGTTTAGTTCAGAATTCCCTGTAGGTTTCCCGGGTCTATATAGACCTGATGAAGGCAGGAGGGCAGAATGGTGTAAACTTTGTTACCAGGTGAAATAGCTCTAGACATGACTAATCGAACGAGAATAGTTTACCCCTGTAGCTTAAAAGAAGGGTTCATTTTGGAATTCCCTATAGGGTACTTGAATCGATACACACCTTTCCAGAAATTAAGCGGTAATAAATAAAATTTTACTTTAAAGCGTTTTTTAATGTTTGTATAAATATTTTAAAGTCTGCCATTGAATCAAAACATGCATGTGTACACAATTTGAAAGATATTGAAATGGGCACATGTGTCGCAAGGGCTAATCCCTGGGTAGCAGCAAAAGTGTTAGTCGAAAGGTAAGGGGCATTCAAATTATTTTTATGAATTCTTCTTATCTAAACTGAATATATTTTTTAATAGAGGTAGTATTTTTAAATGGGTCAACAATTTAGATTTTAATTTTTACTATCTTGATGTCAGCAAAGCTAGAGATGTCGAACTACTGAATGATTATAGTTGCCTTTGAGAGATGATAACTGACTTTAGAGATAGCGACGTGAATGAAAATAAATAAAGACTTGTTTCGTTTTTTTTTTTGTTGACAAGATAGTTGTTAATTTAAAGTTAAAATTCCAACGTTAAAATGGCTTCCTATCGTCAAAAATAGAACGTGACACTGATCAACGCCATTTGCAATGTTTATTTGATTTGGCTATGTTTCCTGTATTTTCTGGTTGTTTCAACAAAATGTTCTGGGAGGCAATATTTTATTCTTCAGACGTTAGAATATGTTTTATGAAATTGATGAGACACTTTGTTAAAACTAGACAAAAGATGAACTCTCTTACAACCCTATTTTTTTCCAAAACCTTAGCCACATAAATGAGGCGATTGTCAGAAATACGGTAAATACATCTTATTAAGCAAAAATGTCTGGGAAGCAGCTTTGGAAAATGGAGTTTTAATAACACAATTTTATACTGAAGCGGTTCGTAAATTAAATCTGGTGACAGAGAAACTATTAACTAGTACGGTGTATTGGTAAATAGGATTGTACCTATTTGCATATGTTAAGTAGAAGTGATATAAAGTGTATACTAATCTCAGGGATGGGCAAGTCGTTGACTAGTTATTTGGCCTTGGGCCATAATTGTGTATTTAAAACACAATACATCTGAGTCGTTGACTAGTGATCACGTGTCGTAGAACAGCACAACAACACAACACAGTACAACAATATGGCTTTGTCGATAGGATGTTTAAGTTGTTTGGATGAACTGGAATTTGTCGGCGCTTGGATCCGGTGTTTTGCGGCCCAGGGTAGGTCAAAAAATTGAAAGGCAACTAGGTAAGAAGGGGAGAAAATGCTGTGAAATTTGTGAAGCTATAATGAAAATTTCTGTTATCGCATACCCCAAACAATTAAAGAATTTGACTTTCGTCAAATTTTCAAGAAATTATAAAAAGAAATTTAAGACCTAAAAAGAAAGTTGCCATAGCGGAAAGAATCTGATTTTTGTCCATTAAACAGAAACAAGTTGAATCAATTTAGCAATTTGAGTAACTTGGAACTCAAGATCTGATTATTGAAGATGAAATGAGACGAAGATTTCAATTAATAAGAACAGGACATAAAACTCAAGTTGGGGGAGAAGGGAAGACGTTGTAGAAGAAGTTTGAGAACAATCAAAGGTATTAAACCTTTTCAGTTAAGGGGGGGTAGTGTATTAGTAAATTGTAGAACAGCACAATAAAAGAACTAACAAAAGTTTGCACCTATTAAACATATACACACACAAGCACGCGCAGATAGTAACGGTATTTTTAGTCCTATCCTATCCATATAAAAGACGATTTAGCAATCATTGACCGAGGAGACATTACTGCTATCGGTTGAATCTTGTCAGGAGAACGGGTTTCTCAAATCCAGTAACTGTTATCGCTCTTTGTTGATCGGGGCTTCCTTCCTAATCTTTTCTTTGAAGGAAGGTGAAACGTGAACAGTTTAATGATATCATTTTTCTCACTTCCAGGTATTTGCGATATTCATTCTTGAAGTTGCTGTTTTTGAAAGTCCTCGAGTAATGTGGTGTCTATTATCGGGCACATTTCTTTGTTTGTGATTCTGTAGCGCCAATCCACGAGGTTTGAAACAGAATGATTCTTGCTACAACCTACACGCTTCACTCGTTCGAAACCATTTTTAACAACTGATCCGAGAAAGCGGTTGTATACAGCTGAGAGTTTAGATATGCGTATTTGGCGTCATGCATAACTATATGGAAGTTTCGACTCGATGAGATTATTTAAATGTATAGCTTTAGAATAATATTTTCGTTCTGTAGCAACTTGCAGTATTGTGCGAAACTAGACATGGTAAAGTCTATTTTACAGTGAATTTCCTTATACCCTATACTGAATTTCTAATAAATGATTCAAACACAGAGGTATTTATTACTTACAAATTCCACATCCTGAATGTTTCTGGCGAATTCCAGGTTGGTGCCATCATTGATTTAATGCCAATTCCAGATAATAGTTTCTGTTTTTGAAAGGTTTATCTTCATATAAAATGGTAACCACGCAGGTGGGAATTGAGTTTAGAAAATAGGAAGAAGTCAGATGGAGCTAAGTCCCGTGGGTAAAGGGGATGGGTTAGCAATTCAACACCACAATTGGTTGCTTCATTTACTGCAACCTGAGCGGTTTTAAGGGGCGCGTTATCCCGGAGCAAGAGCAGATGTGTCCTCAGCTTCCCTCTGTGTTACGACTTGATTGCTTCATTCAATTGTCTTAATTCTGATATATAGTACTGTCCATTAATAGTTTTCACCTTTTCCAGGTAGTCTATCATGATTATGCCGTCTGAAAAAAAAACAAACAAAAAAACAAGACAAAAGCAAACCAGAATCCATTACTTTGCCAACAGACGCTGCCTGTTTGAACTTTTTCGTGAGTAAAGAACCAGAGTATTTCCACCGTTTGCTTTGTATTTTTGTTTCAGGTTCGAACCCAAGTTTCATCTGCTGTTACTAATCTATATTGGACATTTTTGTGATGTCAACGAAAACTTGTTGCCACTTTTGTGATGCTCGTTGTAGTAGAGATTTTGTAATCGCAGATACAACTATAGTAACGCCGTTGAACAATACGGGTGCCAGACGCCTTCGAAAAGCATTCGCACTAATAGTACTTGCTCGATAATGCTCGTTCGAACAGTAACCACTGATTAGTGATCTGAATAGAAAAATAATATATCGATTAGAGTAGAGAATAGTGGTCCGTATAGTAATAGAGGACAGACTAGAAACAGTAATCCGTAAAGCAGCAGACGATAGAATAGAAACAGTGATCCGTATATTAATAGAGGAAGGAATAAAAATAATGAGCCGTATATTAATAGAGGATAGAATACAAATAGCGATTGTTAGTCGTCAGCTATTTCCTACATATATGCGTTTCGTCAATCGTCACGTGGTCTAGTTAATTCAATAATGGGATCGCCTGAGTTTGCTTACTGGCGATCTATGTTCAAACTCAAGTGTCGGCAGCGTCACTTTATTCCTATATAAGAGAAATTCACAAGGTCAGCCTGGAAACAAATCAGAAGTGTCTCTGAAATGTCAACCCTTTTCAGCTTCTGTTCTGGTGTAATCATTCTTAGGACTCATCTTGCAGACAGCTTGCTCATTCCCAAGATCTCACATAAAACAGTATGGGCCTGCTCCAAAATTATTCCTATGGACGTAGCTATATGTTGAACAGCAAGACATCTGTTATGGTTCGGATTGGGCGGGTAAGGGGGTGGGGTTAGCAATTCAATGCCATAATTAGTTGCTTCAGCTACTGCAACCTGAGCGGTGTTAACGGGCGCGTTAAACTGGAGCAAGAGCACATGTGTCCTCAGCTTCTTTCTGCGTTTCGACTTGATTGCTTCATTCAATTGTCTTAATTCTGATATGTAGTGCTGTCCATTAATAGTTTTCACTTTTCCCAGGTAGTCTATCATGATTATGACTTCTGAAAAAACAACAAAAAAACAAAAACAGAAGCCATTACTTTGCCAACAGACGTTGCCTGTTTGGACTTTTTCATGGGTGGAGAACCAGAGTGTTTCCACCGTTTGCTTTGTATTTTTGTTTAAGGTTCGAACCCAAGTTTCATCTGCTGTTACTAATCTATATTGGAAATTTTTGTGATGTCAACGAACACTCGTTACCACTTTTGTGATGCACGTTGTAGTAGAGATTTTCTAATCGCAGATACTACTATAATAACGCTATTAAACAATGCTGGTGTCAGACGCCTTTGAATAACACTCACACTAATAGTACTTGCTCGATAATTCTCACTCAGACAGTAATCCGTATAGTGGTCTGAATAGAAAAATAGTATAGTGACTAGAGTAGTGAATAACGGTTCGTATAGTAATAGAGGATAGACTAGAAATAGCGATCCGAATAGTAATAGAGGATAGACTAGAAATAGCGATCCGAATAGTAATAGAGGATAGACTAGAAATAGCGATCCGAATAGTAATAGAGGATAGACTAGAAATAGCGATCCGTATAGTAATAGAGGATAGACTAGAAATAGCGATCCGTATAGTAATAGAGGATAGACTAGAAATAGCGATCCGAATAGTAATAGAGGATAGAATAGAAATAACGATTGTTTGTCGTCAGCTATTTCCTACATATATTCATTTCCACTATAGTCACGTGGTCTTACTAATTCAATAATGGGATCGCCTGTGTTTGCTCACTGGCGATCTATGTTCAAACTCAAGTGTCGGCAGCGTCACTTTATTCCTATATAACAAAAATTCAGAGGGTCAGCTTGGAAACGAGTCAGAAGTGTCCCAGAAATGTCAACCCTTTTCAGCTTCTGTTCCGGTGTCAGCATTCTTGGGATCCGTCTTGCAGACAGCTTGCTCATTCCCAAGATCTCGCATAAAACAGTATGGGCTGTTTCAGAACTAATGCCTATGGTCTTAGCTATCTGTTGAACAGCAAGACATCTGTCATACAAAACCATACAGTGAATGGCATCAACTTTTTCATCATTGGTTGAGGTTTTAGGACGATATGACTGAGGGTCATCTTCTGTGCTGTCCCTGCTACGCTTGAATTTCGCAGTCCATTTCTTCATAGTTGCATAGGAACGGGCGTCATCAACAAATGTTTGTACCTTGTTCTTGTGGATTTCCATACCTGTCATACCTTTCGTTAACAGATACTTTATCACTGTTCCGGCCTCTGTTTTGTCCACTTGTAGATTTCTCTCACACCTCTCATCTTTCTATGGGCCTCGCCTGCACTGAAATTAAGACAGAAATCTAAATTAGTTTTTCTAGTTTTATAAAAAGTGGAATAGTGTTGCCACAACAAAGATGTTCCGCTATGACTCTTGTTTTTTATTGTTTCTTAATACTTTGCTTAGCTTTTGGAAAACATCTTTCTCTATCCCAATGCTCCTTCAGATTACGTGTCGCATTTTCTGTTCTCTGTTAAAACATTTCTCAGATATTTAAATTGTTGTACTTGTTCGATATTGGTATCTACAAATTATAATTTGCATTTTGGACTGTTCCTTTTTCTTTCCCAACCAGGCTCTTTGCCTTCGTACAACTGATGCTTTGTTCCTTTAAAGAAATTAATTCAAAAATCTCCTCTTCGTGCTTACTAACAATACTTCACCACAAAGAAGTGCTTTCCAAATCTCAATGCTGTATACGAATTCTCTCCTCCTTTGGGAGAGACTGTCTTTGCGTCGATAATAAAAATAAAATTTTATTAGTCATACCAGATCTTTTCCCTCGTGAAAATTGAAGTTTCATGTCTCTGAGCAAAATACCATATATAAACATTTACCCTAAATCCACGGAGCCTCTTCTAATTACCAGCAGATTTTGGTCGACAAAACATCAGTACACTGCCAATCGAAATTCAAAAAACGATTAAAATGTCTGTTGGCTCTAACACATCACTCGACCACAGCCCTCCTCAATCATCAATAAAATTTGTTGTCAGTTCTGTTGCATGTATTAAAATGGTTCTGTATCGATTATTCATATTATTTACGTGAAATTATAATCTATTCCATAACCATATTATGTAACCCTACGATCTTTTCAAACCCGGGATTATTAACAGCAGAAGCGCTACTCTAGCCATCGATCGACTTCTCATTTCCTTCCTTGGCAATGACCAACTATGGTGAGAACGACTCGGAACATTGCAAACAATTTTGACAAGTTCTTTTATAAGTTTCCACTCGACATTAAAAGACTTATTCGACGGTATACAATCACTAAAACGTTTAACAGACATGTCCGCTCTATGTCATAAAACGAAATTAAATGAAGGAGTTACCTTAAAAGGTTCCCAAAATGCTCAGGGAATTGAAACAAAGCAGACAAAACCAAATACTATTTTGACCCGATGTGTGTTACTCAATGGGTTTTACTTTTAGTCAGACCGTGGTAACTGGGGGATGGAGGAGGAAGTAATTATTTTCCATGGTCAAATTCATCAAAAGATTTTTGATAGTATATCTCCAAACAGAAAAACACGCCCGCGCGCTCACACACACACACACACACACACACACACACACACACACACACACACACACACACACACACACACACACACATATATATATATATATATATATATATATATATATATACAGGGTGCGGCTGGTATTAGAGGACGGATTTTATGGATTAGTTAAAAAACTTGCTGAACAAATGAATATAATTATATTTGATTACAATCAAGTAAACATGAAATTTAGCTAACTATTATTTAGTTTTATTCAATGGAACCACCACTAGCATCAATAATTGCCTCTACACGAGGTCGAAATCGGCTGCAAGCTCTGATTAATTGGGCCTTATTTATATCAGACATTACTCGAATTATTGCAGCTTTAAAAGAGTCTTTGGTTTTATGAGGCTGTTTATTAACCTCCTTCTCAACAACGCTCCACACATAATAGTCTAGTGGATTGAGATCTGGAGAGTTAGGAGGCCAAATGTTGGGTGTGATGTGGTCGTACAAATGGTCAGCCATCCATTCTTGTGTTCGTAGAGCCTTGTGGGATGGAGCCGAGTCTTGCTGCAATATATAAGGCCTGCCGTCGCATATGTTGTCAATCCAGGGCTTCACAACTGTTTCTAGAACCTCAATGTAAGCAGCAGCATTTACTCTAAGACCTTGTGGAAAAAAGTGTGGTGGCATAACATGTCCTTCATTGCTAACAACACCCAATACCATAACACTTGAAGGGAATTTTGTGCGCATCACTCTTGGCACCTCAGGAGGATCTGAACAAAGCCGTCTGTCATTTCTTCTGTTAAGTTATTGATCTTGATCAAATCTTTTCTTATCTGAGAAAAAAACAAATCACACCAGCTTCTGAAGTGTTTTTAAGTTTGTTTAAAAGTCTTTTGGATCTGTTTGAACGGTTTTCTATTGTTTATTCAGACATAAATTGACCTCTCGTCATCACGTAGGACTTGTATCGAATGTCTTCATGAACACTCCTTCTGGTTGTTTTTTTCAGACACATGCAGCTTTTTGGCAATTGACCTCATTGATTGACCTCGGTTTTCATCAATTGTCTGTTTGACTCCCTGAATAAATTCGGATGTTCTCACTTTATCAGAACGTGCAGAATGTCTTTTACGTTTTGATACAGACATTGGGCAACTGTCAGCGTCTTCTAACTCTTTTCGTATCTTGTGGACAAACGATCTTGCAACTCTGAGAAAACGTGCAATATCCAAATCGCTATGATCAGCCTTTAATGCCACAGTCACAGCATGCCTTTTCATTTCATTTGTTATCATAGGGTTTGCCATTCTTGATTTCTGAGAAATAAAAGCATTAGAAGTTAGTGGGAAGGAATATTAATCTTAAATCTGTATGTATTCAAATACCAGCCGTACCCTATATATATATATACAGTGTTGTACATAATTATATGGTCAGCTGAATTTTATCTTTAAACTTTAGCAATTGAGCTAATTTTATAATATTTTGTATATTACTATATAGCATTAATAATGAAAGTTTTCAAATAATTACTATGAGCAGAAAATCAATAACCGTAAAATTATTCCAAAACTCGAAAACGACTGATTATAAGGCCATTAAAAAAATATTACAAAAGTGACAAAGACTAAAAATTTATAGGAATTAATATTTAGTTTGTTTTCCATGTTTATCTATTACTACAAACACTATTTTTCATAGAATAGGTTAACTTCTGAATGCCGTTTTGTTTAATTAAATCCCAGGCTTTCAACTTTCAAAATTTCACTTTTGAGCTTTTCCTTGTTATGAAATGGATGCCCGTTGTTGTATACTTGTCTGATCAATATCACCGAAAGTTTCTCGATAGGATTGAGAAACGGGCGATCTGGCGATCCAATCAATACAATTGATTCGGTTAGCTTAAAACTACTCCATAGTAGACTTGGCTTTGTGAACAGGAGCCTTTGTCTTGCTGAAACACCCAATTTCGACCAACATTTTTTTTCCATAAGAAAGTAGACAAGAAATTCTGATCACCCGAAAAATCAAGTCTTGTGTCAATGAAAACAATTGGAGTTTTTCTTTTGAATCCGAATGCCACACAAATCATAACACTCCCTCCTCCTTACACACGCTTGGAAAAGATCAACTTCTCCTTTCTAAGGTCATGCCCATAAGAAGATAACCCAATCGAACCGTTCAAATTAAATGATTTTTTCATCGGAAAATGCCACAACTTCCCATTGCTTTTCCCAAGACATATGAGCTTTGGCCCAATTGAAGCGCTATGACATATGGTGCTCGGTCAAACATGGATCTTTCATAAGCTTGCCATAACTGAACTCAGACGATCTGTTAAGTTCTCTCCAAACCGTCCAGCGTAAAAACACCAAATTCCAGAGTTGCCTGGATCTTGGAATACGATGTGACGGCATTGCTTGCTTCTTTTTTGATCGCTCTGACATCGTTGTCACTTAATTTCTCACTTCTTCTGGCACTTTTCCTGGTTCCATATTCTTCTGTGTTTCATAAAAAGTTGTTAATAACCGTTTCAGAACGCTTAATCCTAACGGCAATTTCTCTACAACTCAAATTTTCATTTTGGAGTGCAATTATTTGACCTGTTTCAAATTCATTTAATTTTGCACCCAAAGATATAGTTTATGTCAATTTTGTTATAAGCAAATGCTGGTTTGGTTTGGTTTGTTTTACGGTATATCAACACCTCAATGGGTTATTTAATGCCGACAACATTTTTATTGCTGGTAATATGTTTTTCTTCAAAAATCTATTTCTGGGAACATTTTTCCTTGAAGAAATCTAAAGCTGGTCATATTTTTTCAAAGAATGTATAACTGTTTGTATTGCTGGTAATTTTTTTTAAAGTATTGCTGATAATAATTTTTGCCTTTGAAAATTATTGCTGGTAATAATTGTTTTTATTACAAAGTATTTCTGGTATTAAAACCTATTTTTACACAAGTTCGGGTGTTAACTATTTGCCCATAGCTGGGACCCTAACAGGTGCTATCACCCCGGGTGAGGGTGGACCTGGGAACACCAGTAATTAAGAGGTGGTTCCACGCTCTACAAAACCTCCTGATCAGACGCCTTGCTGCTGGACGTAGTTTATTGTCTTACCCAGGACCGGATGTAGTTTATCGTCATACCCAGGACGACGCAAGGGCTGGTGAGTTATTAATAATAATTTCTATGATTTTAAGCGATTGTTGATTTAAATTATTTTAACTCACAGTGCTCTTTTTCAAAAATGGCTTTATGATTATGCACCAATCATTGTTCCAGTTTTTGAATAAATTCACAATAAGTAAATTTCTATTCATAACATTTATTTGAAACTTTCCGATTATGAATACTATATAATAATATACAAAATGTTAAAAAATATCTCAAAATCGATGAAGTTTAAAGATAAAATTCTGGCTGTTATAATTATACATCACGCACACAATATATATATATATATATATATATATATATATATATATATATATATATATATATATATATATATATATAACGATAAAAGCTCTTCTCTATGAATTGAGCACTCTGGTAGCCAGTAATGTTTATATCTAGCATATAATGCGCTAAAAATTACCTATGGGTGAGAGTCTCCACCTAATGTTAAATCGGTCAGCGCTAGTTCTGTCGTAGATAAACAATTTGGAAATCATCACAGCTTTACGCATTAAGATCATAAATTAGATCATAAATATTTTATGATAATAGTTCATATATATATATATATATATATATATATATATATATATATGTATGTATGTATGTATGTATTAATATATGTATTATATATATATATATATATATATATATATATATATATATGTATGTATGTATGTATAAATATATGTATTATATATATATATATATATATATATATATATAATCAGCGTGAATATAGATAACGTTGCATAGTAACTGCCAATTTAGAGATTTTAGCAATGTCATCTCTCTCTCTCTCTCTCTCTCTCTATATATATATATATATATATATATATATATATATATATATATATATATATATGCGTGTGTGTGTCTGTGTGTGAAGATGATGAGACAACGTGTGAAATTTATGTTGCAAAAATGCCAGTGACGATGGAATATTGTTTCCTATATCCACGCAGATTATATATATATATATATATATATATATATATATATATATATATATATATATGTATGTATGTATGTGTGTGTGTGTGTATATATATATGTGCGTGTGTGTGTTTGTGTGTGGGTAGTTGTGTGTGTCTGTATATATATATATATATATATATATATATTTTTTTTTAATCGTATCACCCCAAGCAAGGCCGGAGGCCACTATCACGCAAGGGGTTAAAGAAGTGTTGGAGGAAGAGCAGATAGGAGTGGCAAGGGAGGGGGTGTGGTGAAAGAGAAAGACAGTGGGTCGATCAAGGCAGGGGGGCCACAGAAGATCCGGAGCGAGAGCAGATAGGAATGAAAAATGAAAGGATGTGGAGGAGGGAAGTGGATAGATCAAGGCAACTGGAGATGTCGATTGACGCTACACTTAAACCGTTGGAGATTGTATTTGTCAGGGTAACAGTAATAGTATATGTGTGTGCGTGTGTATGAATAAAGACGAAATTAAAACTTATCTTAGACAATGCGTTTCGTGCTCAAAATGACTTTATCGAGGCAAATGCAAAGATTCTATTTTGTAAGGAGTATTTAGAGACCAGATGAAAAATGCTGCTTTTTTTTAAAACGCTCATAAATGTGCAGATTATGGAGGACGTGAAGTGACAGAATTCATTTTTAGGCATATTAATATTTATATTATTTAATTTTGAATTAATATAAGTATTTGTTACCTATACAGACTGTTTACATTTGCCTTGATAAAGTCCATCAGAGGACGATACGCATCGGCTGAGATGAGTTTTTCTGTTGTATTTTCCATCTACAGTCATATTCTTTCTGAAATATTACGTATAATATATTATCAGTGCGGATAGAGAAAATAACACAGTATTTTGAATAGTAATTTATTGAATGAGTATATATATATATATATATATATATATATAGTAATTCATCGAGACCAGAATAATCTCCAACAGAATGCAGAAAGCACTGAACGGCCGTTTCGTCCCATCTACAGTGTGCATCCACTACCCAGAGTCATCAACAGTGCGCATCCACTACCCAGAATCGAACTCGGACCGTTTTCGATACAACGCAAACGTCATACCAACTGTACCAGTTTGGTGACGAAAAAGACACAAACTAGACTCGATATAACGTCGTTACACACTCAGTTCCGCAGCGATACTTATCCAAGTATACGGATATGTGTGTGTGTGTGTGTGTGTGTGTGTGTGTGTGTGTGTGTGTGTGTGTGTGTGTGTGTGTGTGTGTGTGTGTGTGTGTGTGTGTGTGTGTGTGTGTGTGTGTGTGTGTGTGTGTGGTTAACTAATGCTGGTTATCATAGATATAATGAAAAAAATATAGCTGAGCATAGTCTTAAGATATGTATAGGAAATGAAGTAATGATTTGCGAACAGAAAACTACTTTCGATACGTAATATATGTATATATATATATATATATATATATATATATATATATATATATATATATATATATATATATATATATGGAGAGAGAGAAGCAGAAAGGGAGAGAGTGTTATATAGCATATAGTTAAATTAAAGCTATCGTCAGAGTATCTTCTAAATAAAATAAAAATAAATACTTTCAGAACACTTTTATTTATTTATTTATTGTGGTGGTTAATTTACCGCATGTCGACCTTTGAGCTGTCAACTTTGAAGTTCTGCGAGAGAGTCAAAGAATTTTCTCGAAAGTGCGCAACCATTTCTCAAGACAAATCAGCAGATCGGCAGCGTAACAGTCGAAAAGAAAAGATTCGGTTTGGAAACCCCAAGACAGAATCCAAAGAGCCACAGCAAATACAAAAAACAAAAATTCTTCTAGATAGAAGAGATTGGAAATTTTGTAAAGAAATACATCTTGCTCCAGCCAATGGACACGTGGAACCAGTTACTGAGTCTGATTAAGGCAATGTCAAGCAACCAATATGGCCTCAGACAGGCAGAAACGAAAACTTTTAGATAAAGGCTTCTTATAACAGTAAGTGTGAGAGAATTAGATATTTTCAAGCCTATCAGAAGTGAAAAGGCTACACATTATCTTCTCTAGGATAAAGTTTAAATAACTGACAATGCCCATCGCTGGTGAGTTGAGGAGCTGAAGGAAGCGATGTATATTGAATTATCTGCTAGGCTCATGTCGAGCTCGTAGGCATCTGAACAATATACATTTTCATTTACTCGTCAAAGAAGAAACTTAAATCCCCAAATGTTTGAAGTAATCTTCACCTAAAACATTCGAAAAATTTTTTTTACGAATAATTGTATGATAATTAGCATAGAGGATAGATAGAACCAACATTTATTTGGAGATTGGTGCTTTAAGCAATTTAGATAATTTTAGGAGTGTTGGTTATATTACATCCTGGAGAGCATTGCTGGAGAGTTTTTGATTTGTTTTTCGTTTTATTGTCTTTAAATTTGGATTTATAATGGGACAAATATTTGGATGGCTGAACTTATTAGAAACCAAAAAATTTAAATGAATTAGAAAAAAATCTAAATTTCAATTGATAATGTATATATATATATATATATATATATATATATATATATATATATATATATATATATAAGAGTTTTTTGAGATTAATGATTTACTGATGTATGTTCTGTCATTTAATCCATAGTTGGGAGGAAGAGGTGCATTCATACCTTTCCCAAGAGTATTTGCGCGTAAGTGAATATAATGAACCCGACTGGAATTGGAACTCAACTCTTCGATTTCTATTTCCGAGCCATTATCCATTACACCACCCGCACGCCCAAGCTTTCAACGTGATACAGCCGTAAGACAAAAGTTTGGAATTAAAAGCCTTCGAACACTCGGAAAAACACTGACCATTGATTCGTTTTGCCTTTTCGTATTTAATATATTTGCTAGGCGGGAGGGGGTTTCACATTGGCCAAATATGTTATAGCACACTGTACAATGTCAATAAATACAGATCCCCAGGGTATTTTATAAATTCTGTTTGGCACAAGGCTAATTTCTTGTAAATGAGGACCAATGCAACTGATAGTTGATAAAGTCACTAAAAAAGGCTTGCATGATTAGATCCTTAACTATCACTCTACCATTATTGCTGATATTTTTTTTTAAGCTTTTCACCTCAAGTAAGGCTGGAAGCCACTAGCACACAAGGGGTTACAGAGGATTTGGAGCGAGAGCAAATAGGAGTGTTAGAGGAAAGGATATGAAGAAGAATACAGGATAGATCAAGGCAACTGGAGATGTCGATTGACGTTACACTTGAATAGTTGGAGATCATAGTCATCAGGGAAACAGGAACGAGGGAGGGAGTTCCATAGGCGTGAGGTGCGAGATATGAAGCTATTGGAGTAGAAGACACGTCTACATTTAATAGTTTCAACAGTGAAAGGGTGGGAACGGGATACCAGCCTCGTAGGACGCTTGAATTCATGGAGCCTGGGAACCAGCGATAGCAGCTCATCGGAGCAATTATCATGGAAGTATTTATAAAAGAGACAGAGAGAGGCGACATTGCGTCTGTGAGAGAGAGAGAGACTGCAGACGAGAAGCCAGATCAGGGCCAATTACATTGCATACCCGTCTCTGGCATAAAATAACCAAAATTTATTTGTAGATTGGTGTATCGATCAATTAAGATCATTTTTGCAGTCAAGTGTTAGCTATGTTGCATCATGGAGAGTATTGCTGGAGAGGTTTTGAATCCTTTTCTTTTTATTGTATCTAAATTTGAGAACAGTTATTTCCAAATATTATTTGGTGGGCGAACCACTTCTTCCTATCAGTTATGTGCCATGCGTGATACACGCTTAGGCGATCATGTATCTTTCGATACATAACTGACGAGGCATATTTTTCCCGCAGTATGTTGCCTTTTCTTTCTCCGGTAGACCAGTTGCCATCCAAGCCTATAAAACCCGGTCTGTCCTGCTATTTACCCATAGCTGAGGGGAGGAAGAAGAGGATTCATACCTTTCCCAAGGGTATTAGCACGTCAGTCAGTCAGTTATGTGCCATACGTGATACATGTAACTTTCGATACGTGACTGACAAGTTTTTTTCCACCAAGGCTATAAAACCTGGTCTGTTCTGCTATTTGCACATACCTGGTGGGAGAAGAAGAGGATTCAGACCTTTCCCAAGGTTATGAGCAGGTAAGTGAATGTAATGGATTCGACTGGGATTTGAACTCGGCTCTCCGTTTCCTCAATCTGAGTCTTTATCCATTACTCCACCGTGCCTACCTATACTTGTCGTTATTAACAGAAAATAGGCGAGATCTAAAAATCTGTTATGGTGGAGAATCAATACCCAGAATAAGTGGTTGAAGGCGGCAATATATATATATATATATATATATATATATATATATATATATATATATATATATATATATATATATATATATATATATATATATATACACACATATATATATATATATATACTCGTGGTCTGACGATTGCATCTAGCATGAAACAGACTGTCGCCTCTAAGCGTTGACTTCTATGTTCACTTATATATATATATATATATATGTATATATATATATATATATAAATATAAAAGTGGACATGGAAGTCAGCACTTAGAGGCGACAGTCTGTTTCATGCTAGTGCAATCGTCAGGCAACGATTGCACTAGCATGAAACAGACTGTCGCCTCTAAGTGCTGACTTCCATGTCCACTTTTATATTTACACACGATCTATCTCTGATATTGAGCACCTTATCCCATAAATATACCACACATTGAGACTATATTTCTTCATATATATATATATATATATATATATATATATATATATATAAGCTTCTCTGCTAATATAGATTAGAAGAATCGGTAGTAGAGTTCTTTTTCTTTTGCAACAAAGAAAATGCTGTGAATTTACACCCCGTCTCTGATCAGAAAAATGTCAACTAGAATGATTAATAACCTAAAAATAAAGAAACCTCTGGTCCATCTAAGAAAACAGCAAGGATATTTTGAAAAAATAACTTTGAAATCCTCAATTCACTCCAAGAAAATTCAAAACCTCACTTTTTAAATTTCCTCCAAAAGACCGATTTTGGTCGAAAGTCCGATTTGGATCGAAATTCCAATTCAGGCCGAAAACTGTGTTCTTCAAATCACAGACTCAGTGGAAGTTCAATTGAGTCGAGTTCTTCAAATCACAAACTCTGCAGAACTTTAAAATATCACGTCAAGAAACTTCTCACTTTAACTCTGATTCCTTGGCATTTTGAAGAAATAAAATGGATTTCCTCAATTCACAAAATTTTGGAGATATTTAAAACTGAATTTAAAAACAAAATCCATAAAATTCTGTGTTACTTTAAATTCAATATAAATGAAAAACGTTTAAAATCACTAATTTTTCTCAGTTATTTTAAAATATTGAATTTTTAACTGTTCTCTCCACCCAAATCCCAATGCTGGATATTCAAGTACCAGATGAAGGGCAGGTTTTCAATCCCGGTATTTTCCTGATTTCAAAAAGGTATGTCTACGCAGAGCAAGTGTGAACCCGAATTAAAATGGTTTCAGAGCCGGCGACGGAGAGATGGAATTTGCCGTTTATTTAGATTTCTATTTTACTTAGCGGAAACAGTTATCCTGGCTTCCCATAAGGCCATTTCACGAGATGAAAGTTGCAGTACGTTTAAGGGCAAATGTTGTGCCGAAAATATGAAGAAAAGATTCAATTATCAGAAGAAATAAATCAAAGTGAATAATTCTTCTCAAAAGGCAATACATCTCTTTTTTTTTTTTCTTTTTTTTTCCACTTGTGAATTTCAGTCAAGTGCACACGCACGCAAGGAAACTCAGGAAAGCACTTGAAGTACTCTTTGAATTTATCAGGAATTAACGTGCGAAGTAAAACAAAAATTATTCTAACCTGTCAATTAAATCAGAAAAAATAATAAAGAAGCCGATATTTCCACAATAAATCAACCGCTATCTCCGGAAAGCATCCAGCCATTTTGATTTAAATTTGGATAAGAATCGTAAATATATAACACAATTTGGATAGCACTTACTTGGACAGGTTTCGTCGATCAAACGTCATCATAAAAATGGATCTTATTTTTGCTTTGCCGTTTGATCTGAGAAACGTTAAAAGAAGTTCTTGTCGGAGTTAGCTCCTCCTTAATTCCCTAATTGTTCACTAGGGGTCGCTCCCCCTACACTATAAATACTGGGCGACTTCTTGCCTCTTTCTCTTTTCACTTTGCATTTCAGCGGACACATTTCAAAATTTTTCAAGAGATTTGCGTTTTTACCCACTTGTGGCAAAACGCCATGAAACACACGTACGTACGAACATTCACCAAAATAGAAATTCATTACGTCCACACTCAAACACAAATGTTAATGTCTTTGTCACTTGTAAATTTGTTGTTCAATACATATATTTCTTGACTGCACCATTGTTCTTAAAGTTGGACCTGTTGTTGATTTATTTACCATTTTGAATGTCTCGACTACTCTTTCTTCATATCCCCTACAGCGTTTGTGTGTTTGTCAAACACGGCTTCACCAAGGTCTGGTTGATACCCACTTTCAGGTTGGTTTCCCTGCCAGTATCCCACTCACATTCTAAAGCTAAACTGGCAGTTGAAAAGGACGACATTTTAGGAAAATAGGGTTTAGATTAAGGAACGCGCAACGATCTAAGAGAAAATGTATGAGGTCCCACGGAAAGTAATTTGAAGCGGACTAAGGTGTCGCTTTTGGCATGGATCGTTTACTCATTTGATAAAATGAAATGTCTTGATTACTTCCGTACAGGCCTCAGCCAGCAAAACCTACTACCTTCTTCACCTATCAATCACATTTGGTACTATTTTTTAATCAATATTAAAAAAATAAAACTAAATTAATGCTTTGACATAGTATTAATAAAAAAAATCAGATAATTAGTTTCATAGAGGTATAATGACGTATATATATATATATATATATATATATATATATATATATATATGTATATATATATATATATATATATATATATATATATATATATATAGGCCTCCTGGGTACGACGTTAAACTGCATGCAACAGCAACGCCTCTGATCAGGAGGTTTTGAGGAAGCGTGGAACCACGTCTTAATTGCTGGTGTTCCCAGGTCCACCCTGACCCGCTGCTGGACGTAGTTTATCGTCTTACCCAGGATGCCGATGTATAGTGGGGCAACGAATGACATTAACATATGCATCTCTTATCCTAAAAAATCCCAACAAATTTTCTTTACACACGGATTTATTTTTCATTCCAACCTGAAGAAACCGAATCTAACACACATCGAGGAAAGCTTCTGTTTCGGACAATACATCACACACACACACACACACACACACACACACACACACACACACACACACACACACACAGAGGTACAAACCATACACACATACATACATACTCATATATGGATATCCACTAAAAATAACGTTTATAGTGGTAAAATCTGTCGGATTGATAAATAAAAAAGTTCATTATTTCTTTAGGAATTGCTTTGTTTACGTTAAGATAAGAAACTGAGCAGAAGTGAACTTTTCAGAATGCGGAAAGGATTTACACTTATAAAGAAATATTCGGCTTTGTACTATCGTCAAGACGCTTCGTGTCCGAACTGGGTTAAAGCAGGTCGCATTTAACGTTGATTCCTCCTGCTGGGGAGGAAACAAGTTCGATCAGTGGGAGGGCGCCCATTTTTCTCGAATATTCAGGCTAGCAGACGAAAAAATATAAATATAATATTTTCTCAAATATGGAGTATCCACTAAAAACAACGTTTTAAAAAATATTATTTTGAGTTAGTTACCCATTAAGTTTTAAGCTGAAGTTACCCAGTGTTTCAGGAATTGCGATTTTTTAAAATTGCTTCTGGTTTATTTTAAACATTCCCAAGATGGTATGATCTTTTCCGGTTTTGCAATACCTCAGTGTACCGACAAGCCAAAAATAATTTATTTTCTCTTGATTATTAAATTATTCCCATTCTTCCATTCAATAATTTCTCTTCTATGCATCGTTTGCAATTAATCTCTCTGTTTCTTTTCTTTAATACATTTGTAGTTCTGCAAATGGTTCTTCCGCTTTCATTTTTGCGTTTAAAAATTCTTTGACAACATATGATTATTATTATTTCCTTCATTTTTGAATGATAGCAAATGGTTTGCAGATTTAAAAAAAATATTTCCAAGAAAAACGTGAAAAAGAACAACAAATGTCAGGGGCGTTCAAAATAAACAAGTACATATTTTTAAAAATCGCCAAGCATTAAACAGTACGGTTACTAGGTAACTAAACCAAAAATCTCATTCTGATGTTTATTAAAATCATTTTAATAGTATTTATGCAAGAATATATATATATATATATATATATATATATATATATATATATATATATATATGTATAAAGACATTTATATATATTATGTTTAACGTTCTTTTTATAGATACAAGTATTTAAGCAAATGCTCTGTTTTATAATAAACAGTATTAAATAACATTTACCGGCCTGAATGTCCGAGAAATTTTCAGGCCGGTAAATGTTATTTAATACTGTTTATTATAAAACAGAGCATTTGCTTAAATACTTGTATCTATAAAAAGAACGTTAAACATAATATATATAAATGTCTTTAAATAAATTGTCGGACTATGTCCAATTCTAAAAATATATATATATGTGTGTGTATGTGTGTGTGTGTGTGCGTGTGTGTGTAATTTGGCAGCAACTTTTCTTTTAAACATGTTGTGTTGAATGTCAAAGACAACCTAGTCCTGCATATTCTCTTTTGAATTTTCTCATATTTTCTAATTTTAAAAATTTTGACGCTGAAGATGAACAATGATGTTCGAAAGTACTCGGTTATCCTACGGACAATATTTATTTCAATATAATTTTCAAATAAAAAATCTCATTAGAAAATATGAGAAAATTAAAAAGAGAATATGCAGGACTATGTTGTCTTTGACATTCAACACAACATGTTTATATATATATATATATATATATATATATATATATATATATATATATATATATATATATATATATATATATATATGAGAATATGATATACATTTTATATAGCAGAACAATGTCAGGAAAATTAATGACAAGCAAAAGTTCGTGTGACATGTTTCGTCCGTTCGGACTTCATCAGACTAAATGTAACTACTTTCACAATGTGGGATATCTAAAAAATGTGATTAATAATATGAAGCAAACAAACAAGGAAAACACTAAATAATAATCCTACAGAAAGCCAATGCAACTGTCGTAAAACTTAACCTGCCTATTAGATGGCCAATGCATGACTGGAGACATAGTATACAGAGCTTGGATCATTTCAGAGGATGATGTTAAATATTACTTTGGACCCACCGAGAACAGCTGGAAATACCGTTTTTACCACCACAATGACACCGAGCAACACGAAATACAAAAAATTCACAACACTTTCAAAGTATGTTTGGCGATTAAAAAACAAGTATAAAAACCTAACCATTAGTTGAGAGATAATCGCGAAAGCTAAGCCATGCAGTGGAAAGGGAAACAGACGTAACTTGTGTTTGTTGGAGAAGCCTTTTATATTAAAACACTTAAATTACCCTAACTTGCTGTACACGAGAACTGAATTGATGCCTATCGGTATACCTAAAACCAAACATCAACTCAAACATATTGACCTCGATTAAAAGAGATTTCAAAATAAAATTTACAAATAGTAATATAATACGTAACACATATTAATATTCATGGATTTTATATATCTATACACGTATATAATCCCATATTACCGTACTTGATGAATTTATAACGTGTGTATAGCTAATTCTACCTTTGTAAGTATAAGGCTAGGTTAGAAACACATTCAATATATCGTCTCCACCTATTATTATATTAACACTACGACTACTAGTTTAGACACTATTTTAAATATTATAACTTCGGTATATTATACTAAAAAGAGAGTTATCCCCCTTTACAGTTTACGTGTTTAATTAATTTCAAATTTTATTTGAAATAATTTTTTATTTTAATTTTTATTAAATCCTCGACTTCGAACATAAGAATTTGAACGATGTAAATTATAAATAATTAATTATTATGTTTTTAGGCAATAATAATTAAATAAACGAAACTTAATACACAATTGTAAATCATCACAACGAGAACGCAAACCTCATAACGGTCAGATCTTATTAAGCACCTGAAGATTGCAGATTTGCATGAAACTCTGAGTCGTGCTATCGACGTTGACTATTATGAATATTCACTAATATATACTTAATAGCTCTGCTATATAACATTGGGCACTCTATTTATAACACTAGAGAAAGAAATATATATGTACGTACAAGTATATGTGAGCATATGTATATCTTTATCATACCCATATCTCTCTCTTACTCTCTGTCACTGTCTCTTTCTCTTTCTCTCTCTCTCTCTCTTTATATATATATATATATATATATATATATATATATATATATATATATATATATATAAATATATATATATATATATATTGAACAATGAAAAAATATTCAAAAATTAAAATCTTCAGACACACTGGGCTGTAGATTAATATTCCTTCGTTTTTATTATTATTTCATTTATATTCTTCGACTAGTTTCGGCCAACATGGCCATCATCAGGAGAAAAATAATTTTCTGCTTGCTGGTAGCAGTGAACTACAGAAATGAATGTCTTGATGGAGAAAATGAACTTTTGTCTGTAGTTTTCATTTGTTTTTTATTTATTTTATTTTTTTATCATGAATTTTGGTCAGTCTTTGTGTTGGTCAAATTCTTTTAAGTTGCTATTTGAGATAAGAGCTGGATGGATTCATGCTGCTTTGAATTCCCTTGGTCATTTTGACAGTTTTATTGGTTCCTGGAAAGGGGATGTGTGTCTGTTAAGTGTGTGTGTGTTATTTGGTTCTTAGGGAGTGAGTGAGTATGATATGTGTAAGCAGTATAGCGAGTGAGTGAGTATGATGTGTGTTAGTGTGTATATTCGCGCGTGTGTGTGTATAAGTGTGAGGCCTCAGCACTTCCGTAAGGATGTCTGTTTTGTGTGGGTTAGAAATATGGGTAGGTTTTGATTTGTAGGGCTATATATTAATATTATCTATATTGTCAAATTTATGGTTTAGCCCGGTTGGATAGTATGTTTTTAAACGTTGTATCCACTTATTTTCATGGAACTCTAAAATCATTCTAATGTTATCTGCTCTGGACTTTTCATTTCTTTCCTATATATATATATATATATATATATATATATATATATATATATATATATATATATATATATATATATATATTATTATTATTATTATTAGAGAAAAAACAGCTGATGAAACCAATGGACAACTTGCCAATACTTAAAACTCTTATGCAAATAAAGTCTCGAAAAAAACGACAATAGTGAATAAAAATAATAAAATGACCTGACGGCAAACCTACCTACTCACTAAAGTCCTTGAAGCCTAGATTGCCTAGACGGTGCAAAAACGCTTCATAACGTTAATTACTTAATACCGCTCAAGTCCTCTGAAGATCGCTTGCGTGTGAAACTCGAATCTATATGTATATATATATATATATAGACATCATGACATATATATATATATATATATATATATATATATATATATATATATATATATATATATATATATATATATATATATATATATATATAACATATATATATATAACATATATATATATATATATTAAACATGTAGTATTGAATGTTAAAGACAACATAGTCTTGCATATTTTCTTTTGAATTTTCTCATATTCTCTAATGAGACTTTTTATTTGAAAATGATTTCGAAATAAGTATTGTCCGTACGATGACCTAGCGCTTTCGAACATCATTGTTCATCTTCAGGGTCAATATTTTTAGTCAAAGAAGATGAACAATGATGTTCGAAAGCGCTAGGTCATCGTACGGACAATACTTATTTCGAAATCATTTTTAAATAAAAAGTCTCATTAGAGAATATGAGAAAATTCAAAAGAAAATATGCAAGACTATGTTGACTTTAACATTCAATACAACTTGTTTAAAAGAAAAGTTGCTCCAAGTTACACACACACACACACACACACACACATATATATATATATATATATATATATATAAATAAATTTCCAAGAGGATAGAATCCTAGTAGAACTCAATACCCAGGGCAGAGTAAGAATTGAATCGTGATTACGATTTCAATGTAATAAATTATAACCATGGAATATTAGTGCTTGAGACTTTTATATATATATATATATATATATATATATATATCGAAATGCAAAAGAACGAAGAGTAAGATTTCAGCGTTCAAAACATTAATTTCAGTTTTGTAGTGGGTATGTACATGTTCTAATGTAGCACTGCATAATATATATATATATATATATATATATATATATATATATATATATGTGTGTGTGTGTGTGTGTGTGTGTGTGTGTGTGTGTGTGTGTGTGTGTGTGTGCGGCATCTTTTTTATTTGAAGCTTGATGGATTTCTCTTTAATCCATGTCCAAATTATTGGGATGTTTCTGAAATAATTTTATCAGGAATAATTCTTGGCTATATGGAATTGTTGGGGTTGTGGATAAAAGATTTTGTCGATTGTTGGATTTGAAACAAAAATTATCAGATCATCATCTTCTTTTTATAATATTATTGATGTTTTTCACGTTTTATGCGTTCTTGTCTTTTGCCAGCATAATCGACATTGCTTTGTTTCTATATTCATTCATTTTTCTTCCTTTTCTTCTTTTAATCCTTCCTTCATTCACACGTCTCTTTTCTCTTTCTTTCCTTCATTCGTTTTTCTCATTCTTTTCCCTTTAATTTCCTTGCCCGTCAGTCTGTATCTTTCTTTTTTTCGTTCCTTTCTACTTTATTGGCTCCCTTCTTTTGTTTGTTTCAACTTAATTTCCTTTCTTTTTCTTCTTTCCCTATTTTTTTCGTTTATTCTTTTGTTTTACCTTCATTTATATTTTCATTCCTCCATTTGCTCTTTTTTTCGTTCGTTCCATTTCATTTTTTTCCATTCCTCGCATGTTTCAGTTTATTTTCCTTTCTCTTCGCTTCGTCTTTTCCTTCTTTTTTATTTCTTTATTCGTTCGTCTGTTTCTTTTTTCTTTCTTTCTTTCTTTCTTTCTTTCTTTTAATCTGAATACTTTCCTCCGTACTCATTCTTCCATTGTTGCTTTTTATCTGTTCATATTTTCTTTATTCTTCTCCCTTTTCTCCTTTCCTTTACTCGTTTATACTTTCAGTCTTTCTTTATATTGTTTCTTTCTTTCTTTCTTTCGCTTTTATTTCCATTTATCGCCTGCTTTTTTCTCTTCGTACTGTATTTATTCTTCTTCCTTTTTTTCTTTCTTTTCCTCGTATATTCTTTCAATCTTTCTTACTTTTCTTCCTTTCTTTCTTTATTTCTTTTCTTTCTTTTCTTTTCTTTTCATTTCTTTCTTTCTTTCTTTCTTTTTTATCTCCATTTATCGCCTGCTTTTTTCTCATCATATTTTCTTTATTCTTCTCCCTTTCATTCTTTCTTTTCCTCGTTTATTCTTTCTTTCTTTCTTTCTTTTTGCTTTCTTTCTTTCTTTCCTTCTTTCTTTCTTTTTTATTTCCATTTATCGCCGGCTTCTTTTCTTTTCATATTTTCTTTATTATTCTCTCTATTCTTCTTTCCTTTCCTCGCTTATTCTTTCTTTCTTTCTTTCTTTCTTTCTTTCTTTTCTTTTTCTTTCTTTCTTTCTTTCTTATTTCCATTTATCGCCTGCTTTTTTCTCTTCATATATTCTTTATTCTTCTACCTTTTCTTCTTTCTTTTCCTCGTTTATACTTTCAATCTTTCTTACTTTTCTTAATTTCTTTATTTTTATTTCCATTTATCGACGGCTTTTTTTCTTTTCATAATTCCTTTATTATTCTCTATTTTCTTCTTTCTTTTCCTCGTTTATTCTTTCTTTCTTTCTTTTTTATTTCCATTTATCGCCAGATTTTTTCTCTTCATATTTTCTTTACTCATCTTCCTTTTCTTCTTTCTTTTCCTCGTTTATTCTTTCAATCTTTCTTACTTTTCTTCCTTTCTTTGTTTATTTCTTTTCTTTCTTTCTTTTCTTTCTTTTTTATTTCCATTTATCGCCTGCTTTTTTTTCTTCATATTTCTTTATTCTTCAGCCTTTCCTTCTTTCTTTTCCTCGCTTATCCTTTCTTTCTTTCTTTCTTTTTTATTTCCATTTATCGCCTGCTTTTTTCTTCATATTTTCTTTATTCTTCAGCCTTTCCTTCTTTCTTTTCCTCGCTTATCCTGTCTTTCTTTCTTTCTTTTTTATTTCCATTTATCGCCTGCTTTTTTTCTTCATATTTTCTTTATTCTTCAGCCTTTCCTTCTTTCTTTTCCTCGCTTATCCTTTCTTTCTTTCTTTCTTTTTTATTTCCATTTATCGCCTGCTTTTTTTTCTTCATATTTTCTTTATTCTTCAGCCTTTCCTTCTTTCTTTTCCTCGCTTATCCTTTCTTTCTTTCTTTCTTTTTTATTTCCATTTATCGCCTGCTTTTTTTTCTTCTTATTTTCTTTATTCTTCAGCCTTTCCTTCTTTCTTTTCCTCGCTTATCCTTTCTTTCTTTCTTTCCTTCTTTTCATTTATCGCCTGCTTTTTTTCTTCATATTTTCTTTATTCTTCAGCCTTTCCTTCTTTCTTTTCCTCGCTTATCCTTTCTTTCTTTCTTTCCTTCTTTTCATTTATCGCCTGCTTTTTTTCTTCATATTTTCTTTATTCTTCAGCCTTTCCTTCTTTCTTTTCCTCGCTTATCCTTTCTTTCTTTCCTTCTTTTCATTTATCGCCTGCTTTTTTTCATATTTTCTTTATTCTTCAGCCTTTGCTTCTTTCTTTTCCTCGCTTATCCTGTCTTTCTTTCTTTCTTTTTTATTTCCATTTATCGCCTGCTTTTTTTCTTCATATTTTCTTTATTCTTCAGCCTTTCCTTCTTTCTTTTCCTCGCTTATCCTTTCTTTCTTTCTTTCTTTTTTATTTCCATTTATCGCCTGCTTTTTTTCTTCATATTTTCTTTATTCTTCAGCCTTTCCTTCTTTCTTTTCCTCGCTTATCCTTTCTTTCTTTCTTTCTTTTTTATTTCCATTTATCGCCTGCTTTTTTTCTTCATATTTTCTTTATTCTTCAGCCTTTCCTTCTTTCTTTTCCTCGCTTATCCTTTCTTTCTTTCTTTCCTTCTTTTCATTTATCGCCTGCTTTTTTTCATATTTTCTTTATTCTTCAGCCTTTCCTTCTTTCTTTTCCTCGCTTATCCTGTCTTTCTTTCTTTCTTTTTTATTTCCATTTATCGCCTGCTTTTTTTCTTCATATTTTCTTTATTCTTCAGCCTTTCCTTCTTTCTTTTCCTCGCTTATCCTTTCTTTCTTTCTTTCTTTTTTATTTCCATTTATCGCCTGCTTTTTTTTCTTCATATTTTCTTTATTCTTCAGCCTTTGCTTCTTTCTTTTCCTCGCTTATCCTTTCTTTCTTTTTTATTTCCATTTATCGCCTGCTTTTTTCTCTTCATATTTTCTTTATTCTTCTCCTTTTTCTTCTTTGTTTTCCTCGTTTATTCTTTCTTTCTTTCTTTTTTTCATTTATCGCCTTTTTTTTCTCTTTTTATTTTTAATCTTTTTTTCTTCTTCTTCTATTCCTTCATTTCTTTTTCAACTCACCCCCAGTCCTCTTTTCCGCCATTTCACACTTTGGCCTCTAACGCCAGCCAATGTGATGGATAGACGATGCTATAAATAAGTGCAAAAAAGATAAAAAAGAAATAAATACCAACAGAAACAAAAAAGAAAAGAAAAAAGAAACAAGAGTAAATAAATAAATAAATAGAAATGAATCTACCCAGAATTGACGGAAGGCGGGAGGGGGGACGTAACGGAGTCAGGAATCGGGAGGGAGCAAATAGATGACTAGAGTGAGATCCGGCATCAATATTACAAGATGCAAGAAGTAATTTATCGTCTGATTCAATCAATCTAACACATACATAAATCACAACACTATAAAGAAATCGAAAGTAAAGCTGTCAAAAAACTAAATAAAAAAATGCGTAAATGCTTTCTTAAGAAAAGAAACAGAAAAATCAAAATAAAATATAATTTTTTCGAAGTAAACCATCAAAGTAAATATTGGGGATTGCCTACACAATATGTAAGGAAAAAAAACATGAAAGCATCCTCAGAAAATTCAGTTTTCTCGCTTATCTATCACAGTCTGTTCATGTATATTTCTCGGTCTATCTATCTTTTTATCGGTGTTATACACTGACTAACAAGAAAAAACATTGTCAGCCACCCAGACAAAAGATGCTGCACTAGACTAAATTGAATATGCTGTTTCCAAATCTATAGTCAGTATTGTGTAATCATATGAGGTATTTGAGATATCATATGAGGTATTTGAGATATCATGTGAGGTATTTGAGATATCATGTGAGGTATTTGAGATATCATATGAGGTATTTGAGATATCATGTGAGGAATTTGAGATATCATGTGATGTATTTGAGATATCATATGAGGTATTTGAGATATCATATGAAGTATTTAAAATATCATGTGAGGTATTTGAGATATCATATGAAGTATTTGAGATATCATATGAAGTATTTAAAATATCATGTGAAGTATCTGAAGTATCATTTGAGGTATTTGAGATATATGAAGTATTAGAGATATCATATGAAGTATTTGATATATCATGTGAGGTATTTCAGATATCATATAAAGTATTTGAGATATATGAAGTATTTAAAATATCATGTGAGGTATTTGGGATATCATATGAGGTATTCGAGATATCATACGCAGTATTTGAGATATCATATGAAGTATTTGAGATATCATACGCAGTATTTGAGATATCATATGAAGTATTTGAGATATCATATAAAGTATTTGAAATATCACATGAGGTATTTGAGATATATGATGTATTTGAAATATCATATGAAGTATTTGAAATATCATATGAGGTATTTGAGATATTATATGAAGTATTTGACATATCATATGATGTATTTGAGATATCATATGGAGTATTTGAGATATATGAAGTATTTGAAATATCTTATGAGGTATTTGAGATATCATGTGAAGTATTTGAAAAATCATTTGAGGTATTTGAGATATCATATGAAGTATCTGAAATATCACATGAGTTATTTGATATATTATATGAAGTATTTGAGATATCATGTGAAGTAACTGAAATATCATGTGAGGTATCTGAGATATTATAATCATATTTATGTTCAAGGTATGTATTCTAAACTCATGACGAAGAATGAAGTCGGTGTTTAGAATTAAATTGGCGATCCAAATAAAAATGACTTGTCTCGATTATCAGTGAAAAGGGCTCCAGAATAGAAATAATTTCAACAGCAGTACAAACAATGGCGGCTGTTGCAAAGCTAAGACCCTGTTCGAAAGATAAGAACATCTGCCTTAATGTAAAAAATGAAACTGCTACGTACAACAATGGCAGCCTATCAATACTCTATCGCTCTTTCCAGGGCAAATGTTCAGATGGCCTCTTTTTCTTTAGTTCTATCAGGTCAAACTTTTATAGCTAGGACACGCCATGCTACCTTCACGTAGTCGAATTACACTCATTTTCACTGTATTAGGAATTTAAAAAATAGCAAACAAACAAAAAACAAACTCCCATTCGGCTTTTTCCAGGAGCTGCTGCTTTGTGGAACAGACTCCAGTTTTTATGTTTCCCTGAACATTACTATCTTAATATCTTCAAGTCAAATGTCAATCATTATTTATCATTCTCATAATCTCGACTTACTACCAGCTCTTATTTCATTCGCATCACACATCTCCTTCATTTTAAGAGTTACTCTCTACCTTGAGAGGTTCTCGAGCCGTGTATCAGACAAAGTTCATTATATGCAAAATAATTGAAAGAAGAGTTTGTAATGTAATCGATCCTGACCTCGCATCTCGACTTCAGTCACATTCTCACCGACTTAACGTGGCTCCCCTCTGTCTTTTCTACAAATATTTTCATGGTAACTGCTCTGACGAGCCTTTTCCCCGTCTGCCTCGACTACATCATTTTAAGCTTGCTACTAGATTGGTAACTAGCTCTTACCGTTTTACTGTTGAACTAGTAAGATGCAACTGCCAGTAGCGGTTTCTAGCAGTTTGCTTTTCTTGCACTTCTCCCCTGAACAACTCCCTTCCGATTAACTACTTTCCTGTTACCTAGAAAAATATTAAATGCAACATCAACCGCCATGTTCCTGAACCCTGTTTCTTTATTGTCCTTTCCACACTTCCACCCACTAACGTCTTCTCATCCTCTTTCACTCTCTGTAACCCCTGCGTTTTAGTACCATTATCGCCGTGCTTGGAGTGAATAGATAAAAGAAATTGAAAAATATTTGAGACACTCTTGAGTATTCATTTAGACTTTTGTCGCATGAACAAGGTGGAGACATCGATCAGTCTTGGCGCTTTTCAGGTATGTGATGATAAACAAGAACACCAATCTAGTTTTTCGTTGTCCAGTTATAACCTGGATGTAAAAAACAAATATATTTTCATACATGATGATGTCTGTATGCACAGATGAAAGCTTGTAAAAAAATAAAAATAGACCTTATGCAACTGGCATTTATAAACAAGAATCATAACATTCATCTACAGGTTCGGGGTTAATGTCATTTATTAAATTTGTTTGCGAAGATGTATTCTCGCCATTTATATCATTAACTTCAATATCTGTTTTTTGTATGAATGATTCATGCAATGTAAATAGAACTGCACCACATACTGTATATTAAAATAACTGATCCGACGTGCAACTTTCGGATAATAACTGTGACATTCCTCTATTTATTGAACAATTTAGTTCATGCCACATCGACTGAAAAAAACCTACCAGTACAAAAGAATTCTCCTATTACCATATTAGTACAAAAACGCACAACATTAAAATTTAAAAATTCAACCTCAGCGTTGCGACTGCACGCTTCAAAATTTCTTACAATTAACAATAACACATTTCTAAAAACATATTTCGGATTAAATCTATTCTTTCGTTGTCCTGTTATTACCTGGATGTAAAAAACAAATATATTTTCATACCTGATGATATCTGTATGCACAGATGTAAGCTTGTGAAAAATAAAAAATGACCTTATGCAACTGAAATTCATAAACAGGGATCATAACATTCGTCTACAGGTTCGGGGTTAATGTCATTTATTAAATTTGTTTGCAAAGATGGATTCTCGCCATTTATATCATTAACTTCAATATCTGTTTTTTGTATGAATGATTCATGTAATATATATATATATATATCACAATATCCTAGTATATTTCTCAGTAAAGAGTTCGAAACAATGTAATCAGGTTCGTTTCTTTTTGGTTTGCCAGTGCACTTAATATAAGGTAATTTTTTCTCTAGTAATTCCAAACACAGTTTCCCGAATAGAGATAGACGAATTATTCTAAAACACATTTTTCCCGGTATTATTAATATCTTTATTGTTTCCGGTTGTTTATGAGGGTCAGTCAAAAAGTAATGCAATTTGTTTCAGTATATAAGAAACAAAGAGCATAATCAAATACATCGTACTTCAAGATATATCTATACATCACAGTTTCACATCTCTACTTCACAACATAGTAGCCATTTCTTTCACTGACAGCCTTCCACCTACGAAAGAGGGAACGTATCTGAGGTTCGTAAAACTCAGTTGGCTGTTAATGCCGGCAATTCCTTCCAACAGTTTCCACCTCTTCATCGCCACCATAACGTCTGGCACTCACTGGCGCTTTCATTTCATCAAAATGATGGAAGTATTACGTAAATGTTTACAGGAGGTTCTCCTTCGACAGCAAAGAACTCGATTGATGCTCTTTGCTTCTGGCAGACTTCCAACAGCTATTTTCATATCAGCTGATTTTATTCATATGGCTGAAAAAAAAAAAACAATAACAAAAAAACAAAATTAGATAACTGAAGATCAAGAGTCTATATGCCTTTACATCTGTACCAAATTTCGAATAATTTAATTAAGAAATGCGCCTCTGATAACAGATATTGCATTACTTTTTGACTCAACCTTATTAATGAAGGTCGCTCAAGAGGCTTTGAACTGGAATCTGGTTCGTTTTACCGTGATTCCACATTACCGTTTTATATAATTAGCTATATATATATATATATATATATATATATATATATATATATATATATATATATATATTCGTGTGTGTGTGTGTATGTATATTATTTAATTACCTATACACACACACACACACACACACACACACATATATATATATATTGAGACATGTTTCCTTGAATAATTTAGCCAAATTTTGTCTACTTATTTGCAATGTCTGTCTATATTTCTGAGATGACACATGGCTCAGTGGATAAAGGCCTTAGTTAGATCCAATGAATAGAGCACAAAAGAGTTGTGAGTTCAATACCAGGCCGCAGCAGTGGTGAACAAAAAACATGGAGAGTTGAGTTAAAGGGAAATAACTGAGATATCCGGAGGAGGCATGGCACGTGGAACTAGAACTATCTACCCCAGTTGGCAAAATAAAGGGTTTGGTTCGAAATTCAAATCGAAGAACGCGGCAGCGCACAACGGTCGAAACGTTGGGAATATGGCAATGAAGATATGGATAACAGTCCGAATAATGGAAACATATATATGTATATATATATATATATATATGTATATATATATATATATATATATATATGGAAACTTGTCGGCTCGAAAGACTATTGTCTTAAAATCCCTGGTCAGAGACTATTGTCTTGTGGGTGCCATTTTGTTTTGGACTTTCTCCTACAAAAACCCCTTCCCCCGGCCCACTGTTGTGGTGGTGGAATAGCGGTCGTACGACCCCCCCCCACTGCCACCAACACTGCGTTCTTTGTAACTTGACGCTTGGGGAATCGAGCATGCCGTTCACTTTCGCTTGTGTCTTTTGCGAACTATGTCGTCGATATTAAAACTGAATTCCAGTGAGTAAATACTTTATTAATAATTATTTTTAATTTAATTTTATTTATTTATTTTATTTTTTTCTTTCTTTTCTTGCTAAAAACTAACGCCTGCTAACCTCTTTTTCCCCTTCTCCAATTTTGTTTGTTTTTAATATAGACCACTGGGACTTATACTAAGTTAAAACTTAGTACCATATGTCTTTCCTATCCCCCAGTACCCTCAACTTGTATATGCCCTGCTACTATCCCAACTTCATCCCCCCCACTGTTTTGTTCTGTCATCGTTGTATATGTTTTATGTAATTGGAGAAGGTAGGCTTTCCTACCGCCCGGTCAACACTCCTCCCTCTTCTATTGAACGCGAGTAGAGGCCCAAACCTTGTTTCGTGTTTAGGAAGGGGTTCCCGGATCTCTTTCTCCCACTCACTGGCCTCTGTACTGGTGTCGCTGTGTTCCTCCCATGATGCGCGCAGTCTGTGGCATTGCCTGTTCATTCTGAGGGTACACGGTTGACAGTTACCTGGTTGCTGTTTCCGACTGGTAGTTAGGAGCCCTAACTCTTGCGTAGCGTCTTGAGCGGCCGCTCTGATCAACAGTTGCATAATATCGGGGTGTCTGTAGTGCCATGTCGCGCATGGATAGGTGTCCCTGCAGTCATTTCCGGTGGGCAACCCTGAGGCCACATTATGAATCTTGCTGTGCCAATCCCCCTCTCTGTTCGCGTCATGGGTATCAACCGTCGGCTTCCTTTAACTCAGGCCTTCTCCCTCTTTCCAAAACCAATTACCAACATGAATAACAAAAAACTGAAATACAAACCTAAACCAGCCTTCCAAAAATCACCCAAACCTCTAAATATCTCCTTCTCCAACATCCGCGGCATTAGAACCAACTTCTGCAGCGTTGAGTCTTTCCTCATAGCTAAGTGCCCGGATATACTCGCCCTGTGTGAGACCAATCTTAACTCCTCTATCCCTTTCTCCGATCTCTCGATCCCTGGATACCTCCCACTCCTCAGAAAAGACTCTCTAACCCACATGCATGGTCTGGGTGTCTACGTCAAGGACCATCTCCCTCTGGCTAGAGAGACCTCTCTCGAATCGCCGGATCATTCCTACTTATGTCTCCGCCTATCTCTTCTCAATGCTGTAAGCTATCTTTTCTTCCTCTACCGCTCTCCATCCTCTCAGGACTGCGGGATACTCGATGTCATTTCTGACAGCGTTGATAAGGCCCTCTCTGTCCATCCGTCCGCTCACATATTTGTGTTTGGTGATTTCAACGCCCATCACAACCAGTGGCTACAGAACGCTACCACTGACCTCGCTGGCGTTCATACTCTTAACTGTTCAATCTCTCAATCCCTCACCCAGATAATCGATTTCCCCACGCGTTTTTCCTACAATCGTGACTGTAAGCCCTCACTCCTCGACCTGTGTTTTACCTCCATCCCTGAGTCGTGTAGTGCCACGCAGCTCTGTCCTATCGGTAACTCCGATCATGCTGTCGTGTCTGTTAGTATCTCCTTCGGCCCCACCCCCTGCAAAGAACCTCCTACCACCAGAACCACTTTCTGCTACCAACGGGCTGACTGGAACTCGTTTCGGGACTTCCTCCGCGATGTCCCCTGGGATGCTGTATTTAAGCTCCCCACTCATGACTGTGCTTCTGAGTTCTCCTCCTGGATCAAAGCCGGTATCGAAGCTTTCATCCCCTCCAGGAAATTCAAGGTCAAACCGCGCTCCTCCCCTTGGTTCACAGCTGCTTGCTCAGCCGCCATTGCCCATAGGAACCACTTCTTCCACCGTTTTCGTAGTGACATGTCCGACTTCAACAGACGTCTATTTACCTCTGCACGCAATGAGTGTAAGCGTACCCTCGACAATGCCAAGGCACTATTTGCAGCTCGGATGAAGGAACGTATTGCATCCCGCAAATTTGGCTCCAAGGACTATTGGCGCCTCTGCAAGAGCGTTCTGAATAGTAACAAACCCTCCATTCCTCCACTGTTCAATCAGTTTGAGGTCCTGACCACCTCTGCCGACAAGGCCGAATGCTTCGCTCGAAAGTTTTCTTCCAATTCTATGCTTGACTCCTCTGGGGTACCCTTGCCTGACTTCCCTCCCAGAACTGAGGCCCTACTGGACGGCTTGCACATAACCCCGTCGTCGGTACTGGGCATTATTTCTAACTTAGATCTCCACAAGGCTACCGGCGGTGACGGAATACCAGCCATTGTCCTGAAGAAATGCGCACCTGAACTGGCACCTGCCCTCTCTAAATTGTACAACCGCTGCCTCAAGGACTCCTGTTTTCCTGACTGCTGGAAGTCCTCTACCATTGTTCCTGTCTTTAAGAACTCTGGCGACCCCTCCAACCCTTCTAATTACCGTCCTATCAGTCTCCTTCCCATCTTCGGCAAAGTCTTCGAGGCCATTATCAACGCCGAAGTGACTACTTACCTGATATCCCACGATCTGCTCTCAGACAAGCAGTATGGTTTCCGCTTTGCCCGGTCTACTGCCGATGTGCTTACGGCCATCACTGAATTTGTCTACCAAGCTATCCATAGGCCCTTGACATCTCCAAGGCATTCGATAGGGTTTGGCATGCCGGCCTCCTTCGCAAGCTCCGGGGTTATGGTATCACAGGTCGATTGTTTGACCTAATTCAATCGTTCCTATCAAACCGGGATTTGAAGGTTGTTCTCAGTGGATCCTTCTCCAACTCCTATCCCACTACTGCTGGTGTTCCTCAAGGCTCCATCCTTGGCCCTACTCTGTTCCTCATATTTATAAATGACCTTCCAGACGCCATAGACTCCCAAGTCGGTATCTACGCTGACGACACTACTATTTACTCCTGCCTCAAGCACAAATCTACTGAGGCGGACAAAATTAACCTGGCAGCTCAAATTGAAAAGGACCTCCAATCGGTTGTGGACTGGGGAGAGAAATGGATGGTCAACTTTAACGCCTCTAAAACAAAATTGCTCTCCATTAACCACCACAAGGACCCATCCCTGCATCCCATCAGAATGTCTGAGGACCAACTTCTCGAGAGTTCCTCTCTGCGGCTGCTCGGTCTCACGCTGTCCGCTGATGTGAGATGGAACAAATACATCGAGTGAATTGCATCATCCACCGCTAGAAAAGTTGGTTCCCTGTGCCGAGCCAGGAAATTCTTCTCCCCTGAATCGATCCTCCAAGTCTATAAGTCTACCATTCGACCTTGCATGGAGTATTGCTGCCATTTATGGTCTGGGGCCCCTGCGTGTTGCCTCGGGGTTCTTGATAAGATCCAGAGACGGATATGCAATGTGATTGGCCCTGATCTGTCATCTCGTCTGCAGTCGCTCTCTCACAGACGCAATGTTGCATCACTCTGCCTTTTCTACAAGTACTTCCACGGTAATTGCTCTGAGGAGTTGCTTTCACTTGTCCCTAAGCCTCCTGAATTCAAGCGTCCTACGAGGCTGGCATCCCGTTCCCACCCCTTCACCGTTGAAACTGTTAGGTGTAGACGTCTTTTCTACTCCAATAGCTTCATGTCTCGCACATCTCGCCTATGGAACTCCCTTCCCTATTACTGTTTCCCTGACAAATACAATCTCCAACGGTTTAAGTGTAGCGTCAATCGTCATCTCCAGTTGCCTTGATCTATCCACTTCCTGACATCTTTCATTCCTATCTGCTCTCGCTCTATATCTCCCGTAACCTCCCTACCTCGATCGGCCCTCCGTCCTTCTCTTTCTCCACATCCCTTCCTTTACCACTCCTATCTGCTCTTCCTCCAACCCTTCTGTAACCCCTTGCGTGATAGTGGCCACCGGCCTTGCTCGGGGTGATATGCTTAAAAAAAAAAAAAAAAAAAAAATTATTATATATATATATATATATATATATAGTTGTTGTCTATATTTCTGAGATATAGTATTATAATTATTTGTATTATTTACATTCTACGGACGATCATAAAGGACACTTAACCCAGAGGATAAAGGCGTTGGCTGGATCCGGTGACTTCACCCAAAGAGCTGTGCGTTCAGCAACATAACATTCATTACTGCAGTGGTGAACAAAAATTTGCAGAGTTGGGTTAAAGGAAGATAACTGAGACATCCGGAAGAGGCATGACACTATAGAAGTTGTACAATTTACCCCGGTGGTCGAAATAAAAGATTCAGTTCCAAATTCTAATCTCCTGAAGAAGGCAGGTGCGTACAACGGCCGAAACGTCGTGAATATGAAAATGAAGATGGAGACTACAGTAAATGATGTAAATATATACAGTCGTGGACAGAATTATTATGAGTATATATATATATATATATATATATATATATATATATATATATATATATATATATATATATATATATATATATATATATATATATATATAGGGTGTCCATAAAGTTCGTGTGCACTTTAAAAAATTTATAACTTTATTTGTATTTGCGATAGAAATAATTTGTAAAAAGGATTAGAAAGAAGTAAATCTATATTTTTTAAGGTTTTATTGAAATTTTATTTAAGTTTCCACATGTCCTTCATCATTAGCAATACAAAGGGTAATACGATTTTGCAGTTCACGGAAAAGATTTGGCAACTGATTTACAGTAATGCCTGAAATCACATTAGTTATTTTAGCTATACTTAAAAGTAGGTACATAAAACTTTATAACATTTTTACAGATTATTTCTATCGCAAATACAAATAAAGTTATAAATTTTTTAAAGTGTACACGAACTTTATGGACAACCTGTATATGTATGTATATATATATATATATATATATATATATATATATATATATATATATATATATATGTAAAAGTGAACATAGAAGTCAACACATAGAGGCGACAGTCTGTTTCATGTTAGATGCAATCATCAGGCCTGACGATTGCATCTAGCATGAAACAGACTGTCGCCTCTAAGTGTTGACTTCTATGTTCATTTTTATATTTGCACACGCTCTATCTCTGATATTGAGCACTTTATCCCATAAATATAGCACATCTTAAGACTATATTTCTTCATCTTTATATATATATATATATATATATATATATATATATATATATATATATATATATATATATATGTATATATATATATATATATTTAAATGCATTGTTTTTATAGAGGAGACAAATTTTATAGCAACAGAAAATGTTGATGAATTTTTAAACTTGAATACAGTAATTTGTTTTAATTCATAACTAATTATTAAATAAACTGAAGCATATTTTTATAAACAAAAAGTTCAATAGAATTTTAGGGTACTGTAATTCAATAAACAACATTTTGTAAATAAAAAACAAGAAAAAGTAAAAGATTCCCCCTCGCGAAATTCGCCTGGTTGAGAACTCCTACTTTATAGTATGATAGAAAAAAATGCAGTAGTGATAGTCGTGATAGAAATGCATCAATTTCCAGATGCGGGTAAAGAAGACGTGGATGTGAAGGAAAAGGAAGAGAAGAGATGACAGTTTGACTAAATCCACGTCTCAAATGGAAAAGGTGATTAACATCCTCGATGTATTGCTTTTATAGACTACTAGCAATGATACCCAGCTTTGCGCGGGCCAATCCTCTTTCATTTGCCGTGCGACACAGGCGTTTCTTTCATTGAGAGATTTGCTTATTCCGTGAAATTGCATTAACCAAGTGTTCGTTATGAAACCAGTTCGACAGGTTTAAGCATTTTGCTAATCATGTATACGGTTTCATATTATATATAATTTGTAACATTTGATAGATTTTCGAAATATACTATTAATTGCTTGTTTCCTTTTATATATTACTCCCAAAGCTGTGATCTAAATGTTAAGGTAGTTACTACTTTCAAGACAGAAAATAGCTTCTTTTTTTTTTAAATAACTGAGTAATCTAATAATCAAAGGCATCAATTAGACAATCGCTTATTTATACAAATCGCAAAATATCAAGTTGGAAATAAATAATAAAACAGTTATTTAATTTATTTTTAAACCTGAATGCAAATTAGTTATTAAGTATTAACCATAAAAGTTGGGCAAAATGTAATATGCATATTGGTAGATATCAATGAAAAGACTAAATTTATGTGACGTCTCAGCACTAAGTAATATTTGCATGGAAAAACAACAAATTTTATATATCTATATAATTCATTTTTATTGGTTCAAGTAAATTTTGAACTTTATATATTAGATTAGAGAGTTCCCAGAAATGCGTCTGCAGACAAAATCGAGAAGTGTTAAGTAGAAAATGCTGTAGATAGGACACAACCTAAATTTAGCACGGAACTTATGCCAAATACATTCATTCTAAACTTGTTCGGATCGTTAAACTGCGGTTTATAGATTCCAATCTGGGTCTCAAGTCTTACCTTAATGCTGTAGAAGTCAACAGGATTTGAGAGTTAGATGTATCCAAAAGATCGAAACAAGGCGAATTTAAAATAAAGAGAAGTGATATTGTCGAAGAATGTTGGGGAATTATACTTAAAAATCTTTGCTGGTGCTGTGAGAGTTCTGTTAGAGTGCTCTTTTAATTTTTCTTAAATCTCTCTTGTTAACTGGATGTGGACAACCACCCTTGTGTTTCTTGCACTCAACTTTACCATCATTGCTTCACTGTGCGATGATCACATTTAATTGTTTTTGCTATTTCCAGTGTGGTTTTAACATTTGAGAGTAATTTTGATATTTTGACTTTTTCATCAGCAGTAAGCATCTTCCCATGAGCCATTATTTTAAAATTTATGATTTCTGCAAACAATTTTGATTCACCTGAAATATATAGAAATCCTTAAATAAATAATATGGAGATTTTCGTTAATTAAACCTTTACGTTACATTGGACATGTCCTTTTAAATTATATATATATTTATTCTAATGTTTACATAAGCCATTACAATTGTTTAAATTTGTATATTCTAGAAATGCTATAAGTGTAAACACTTTTGAGTCACACTATATATATATATATAGTTGTGGACAGTTATTTGCTCCCACTGAATATTTGCATATTTTCTAAGGAAATGTGAATATTTGCAAGTACTTACTGAATTTACCATCAATAGTTGATTCCATATTTAGTTTTGAATAACTTGTGAAATTTTTAGAAGTTTCGATCTATTATATTCATAGTTATAGATTTTTCTAAAAATTGGTGCAGTCCAAAATTATTCGCCCCCACTTATGGAAATTATGAAATAATATTGTAATGTTTTTTTTTCTTAATTTGACATTTGATACAAATACCCTTTGAAAATGAAATAGTATTGACCTGATTTTATAACATTCTAAAAAGTAATGAAGAAGACAATATGTGAGTGCAATAACTCATTCATTCTGCAACCATGGTAAAGGTGGCTGAACTTGAGAAGAAGGTCCAAATGAAGATAGTTGATGCATATACAAAGTGATGGATATGCAACACTTTCCAAGCGTTCAGATGTTCCTAGATCAAAAATTTGTAGCATTATCAAGAAGTTCGAGACTCATTGTGTTGAGAATAAATTGAGGACTGGCAGGAAATGGTTAATTTCTGAGAGAATGGAAAGGAAAATTGTTAAAGATGTTTCGAAGAATCCTCACTTAACTACAAAAGATGTTGTCAATGATGTAAAGCCATCATGTATTGACAAAGACAGTCACTAGATGCTTTCATTGAGCAGGAATTTGAGCTCGTTGCCCAAGGAAAACTCCCTTAAGGCTAAACACCTAAAATGCAGATTAACTTATGCTAGAAGCCATCTAGAACATGGGAGTAAATATTAGAATTTTTTTTTTGTTTACAGTCAGATGAAACCAAACTATAATTATTTGGTTGCATAAACTCCCATTATGTATGGTATGGAGATATGTGAATGAAGCTCACAAATCAAAAAATACCCTCCTCCCTAAAATTATGTGCAGTGATGGGAACATTCTGCTCTGGGTGATGTTTAGCTGCTTCTAGGACAGGGGAAATAGAGAGAGTACAGTGTATGCTGGATAAAGAGCAGTATTTGGCTATTCTTAAAAAATAATATAAAAAAAGTGAAGGAAAGTTGTATTTGGGGCATCACTGGACGTTCCAACATGACAATGACCGGAAACACATGGCACGAATTGTTTACATAAGCCATTAAAATTGTTAAAATTTGTATATTCTAGAAATGCTATTGGTAAAAACACTTTTGAGTCGCACTATATATGTATCGACGAAGACAGTCACCAGATGTTTTCATCGCGCAGGTCTTCGATCTCGTCGGCCAAGGAAAACTCCCTTGCTTAAGGCTAAACATCTAAAATGCAGATTATCTTATGCTAGAAGCCATCTTGAACATGAGAGTAAACATTGCAACTCTGTTTTATGGTCAGAAGAAACCAAACTAGAATGATTTGGGTACATGAACTAACGTTATGTATGGAGGAAAGTGAATTGATCTCAAAGATTTAAAAATACCCTACAATTAAGCACGGCGGTAGGAACATTCTGCTCTTGGGATGTTTTGCTGTTTCTGGGCCAGGAGAACTAGTGGGAGTACAGGGTATCATGGATACAGAACTGTATTTGCCTATTCTTAAAATAATCTAAAACAAAGTGCACGAAAGCAGATTAAGGACGTCAATGGACGTTCCAACATGACACACAGCACAAACTGTTACAAAATACTTAGATAATGACATAATTAAGGTATTGACGTACCCTGTACAAATTCCTGACCTAAACTCAATTGAAAGTTTATGGGTATAGTTGTAGAAAAAAAAGTAAGAGAAAGCAGTCCTTCAATTTTGGAGGAACTAGTAGCTACTGACGATGAAGAATGGAGAAAAGTACCTAACAGTGTATGTAGCAATCTATTAAGGGACTATAAAAATGATTAAAGGCAATAATCAAGAATAAAGGTTACACAATTAATCATTGAGGCAAGAGTGCCAAGAATTTTGTTTTATGTTAATTTTTTTCATTATTGTTTGGCATTAAAATAAAGAATTTGTGGGCATCACTGAAAATTCTTTAAAATCCATTATTTCATCATTTAGATAGATAGATAGATAGATAGATAGATAGATAGATAGATAGATAGATAGATACGGGGAATCAGAGATAAATCGATCGTTCGATAGCTAGATAGATAGGTAGAAATAAACCGGATGAGATAGACAAGTACCGGCTGAGATCTGTAGACAGATAGATAAATAGATAGATTGATAGATACAAAGATACTTATATAGACGATTGAGAAAAAAATTCAGAAAGATGTGAAATTACCGATATATATATATATATATATATATATATATATATATATATATATATATATATGGAGAGAGAGAGAGATAGAGAGATAGATACGAACAGATTGCGATCGATATATAGATAGATGCATAGATAGATACATAGATAGATACTCAGCTGCGAAAAATTCAGATAGATGTGAATTTACCGATATATATATATATAAATATATATATATATATATATAGAGAGAGAGAGAGAGAGAGCGAGAGAGAGAAAGAAAGAAAGATAGTTGTTGCCTTGTTAGTGACAGAAATAAAGACACAAAGAAAAGAGAGGAATTGAGTTAAACAAATACATTAACAGAAACAGTAATACAAAACATATACAAACGAGCAACTGCCGGAAACTACACTCTTTAAAAGGCAGTACCTGCTCTTATTTATAGCTGGGAGAGTCCATGCGTGCATGAGTAAATAACCATAAGAGAGAGAGAGAGAGAGAGAGAGATTAATAAATATACAGATATACATACATACGTTTTGGTGCGCGACTTAAGTTTCGCTGGTTTACCAGCTCATCGGGCAAAAGTATATCTTATATTTTTATCAAAATAGACAGACGTCCCATGGGAAGAACGCTGTCTCATAGGCTAAACATAAAATAGTACAAGATCAAGTGCAGATAGGGTATTTTAAAAAAAAAAAAATAAATAAATAAAATAACTAAATAAAATAAAAAATAGAAATTTCAAATTAAAAATTAAATTTAATACTGGAGACACTGGTATAGTTTTGATATAGTAAGGCTCACCGGGTTAAATGAAGATAAGCGTGTATGAACACTAAAGCTTAGAGAAATTTAATGTGGCTGCCATTATTTTAATAGAAACGATTTTCTGGGCCTACATGAGTTCGTTCCACTTATTAAGTAGACCTTCATTGCTAATATTTTTGAGGACAATATTTTTTCTAATAGACTTAGGTTGCATCACCCCACCTTGCCGGAAAATGGCTTGGTTTGTGCTACGAAATCACAATTTATGTGAGGTGTGTATGCACGCTAACACGCGCATATACGGTTGCTTAGATCTGGTCGCTTGATTTATCTAACTCTATACATATATAGATAGATACGCAGAGATTGAAATGGATAGATAGATATATAGGCACTGTTATATACACATATATATATATATATATATATATATATATATATATATATATATTGTGTAGCGAATTTGACGTTGTTTTTCGATATAATACCCTAAAGTAAAGTATATATATATATATATATATATATATATATATATATATATATATATATATATATATATATATACTATTTACATTATTCGGACTATTGTTCTCATCTTTGTCGCCATATCTATCACAACGTTTCGGCCGTTGTACGCTCCGGCCTTCTTCAGCTGGTTGGAATGTCGAACTGAACCCTTTATTTCGCTTAATGGGGTAGACTGCTCTAGTTTCACGTGCCATGTCTAATGGATGTCAGTTACCTTGTTTTAATTCCCCTCTCAAAGTTCTCCACTGCCTTAACCAGGTATTGAACTCACACTCTTTGGGTCCTCTCACTGGATCTAACTAACGCCTTTATCCACTGTGCCATATGTCCTTGAGTACAACCGTCGAAACGTTGGGATAAACATGACGACAAAGATGAGGACGATAGTCCGAATAATACCTCATCTCAGAAATATAGACACACACAAACACACACACACACACACACACACACACATATATATATATATATATACCTCGCTGGCTAGAGTATGATAGATAAATAGATAGATAGGAAAAGCAGAGATAGATAGATGCATACATCGATAGATTTTAGAGAGATTGTTTGATTGTTAAACAAGCATGGCCATTTCATACTTTTTAATGTATTTTCTTGTCTGTCATGAGCCCAACAATGATTTTTTTACACCTTCAAGTGACATTCATTTCCACAGACATAGCAAAGAAAATCCTCAGATTTTGTTGTTTCTTTGTGGCCTTAATCTGGGCCAGGGGATCGATATACCTTTAATACCTTCCTATTTCAAATCGACTTTGGCAAATCTTTCTGTACTCCTCACACGTCAGACGATTGACGTCAAGGAATGCCTCATAGCCGATTAATTGTCTTTCAGCATGTCTACACCGACGTTTGATCTCGGTTTGACAGACTCGCCCACATTCTTGGTAGACAAACACTGAAATATCTAAATTGATACTACCGCCTTTTCTGGATGTTCGCTTTGTTTTATCCCAGATATACGTATTGCTTTGGAAGCAACGGGTTGCTCTCTACACCAAGTTTCCTGTCCTGCTTCTATCTCAGGCCTCTATTTCTGTTGTGGGGCTCTCCCCCTTTTACACAAGATGGCCTCGTCTAAAGTATTCTTATTCTGACAGAGTGGAGATACGTGGAGTACACAGGGTGTTCACAAAGAGATACGTTGAGATATGGTTGAGATACGTAGAGTCCACAGATAGAGAGAGAGAGAGAGATAATTACGGCTCCACTTACAGAGACTTGTACATATACTTTCTACTAACCCGTATTCCTGGACTACTAATCTTCATTTCAAGTCTGTATTCTTACGTGTAATACACTTATTTTCCTATTTGAATTACTGGCGTTATTTATTTATTTGTGCAGGATTCCATCCCCGGAATCCACAACAATTTCCTAGTTAGAATTTTATATATTGCTAGGGAAGCCTTGTATCAAGCTTTGATTCTTTTTTCGGCTATACTGTGTCCGGTAAGAGTTGCTGGTCTTAACTGGCATTCTCAGAGAATTCTTCGTCTGCAGTGAAGGTTATCTAGTGGATAATTAGCATCGATGTTAACCAGCACTGATGAAAGCTTATGAGTTGATTCAGACATAACCGGTATTTCAACTGAGTACATGTTAGCACTTGTATTAGTCTGGTGTACTTGTTTTTAGTCCCTTCTGCGATCACACACGGTTGTTCAAGCCTTACAACGTGTTCGTTGTTTTCTTTTTAAATGTAAATCTATCACATCATGAACAGGACTGACTGATTGTTCTGTCCACGTAAGTAAATCTCTCAAGGACCTTCGATGTCTAAACTAAATGGTCGGTTCAGTGTTTACAGTACATATGGCAGGCTCAAACATCACTAATATCTTGTCTAAATGGAGACTCTGCGTGGTGCCAAAAGACTGATGTTATTGGCATAAGTATACACTTCTGTACACTATTTACATTATTCGGACTATTATCTTCATCTTTGTCGCCATATTTATTACAACGTTTCGGCCGTTGTACGCTCCGGCCTTCTTCATGTAGTTGGAATGCCGAACTGAATGCTTTAGGTTTATAATGCCCAGAAATTAATACGCAGATGTCCTCAAGGGTAATTGGCACAGTGGATAAGGGCGTTAGTTAGATCCAGTGAGAGGACCCAAAGAGGGTGTGTTCAATAACTGGTTAAGGCAGTGGAGAACTTGGAGAGGGGAATTAACAGGAGATAACTGATAACTGACATCCATTAGACATGGCACGCGGAACTAGAACAGTCTACCACGAAATAAAGGTTCAGTTCGACCAGAAGAAGACCGGAGCGTACAACAGCCGATACGTTGTAATGGATATAAGATAAGGACAATAGTCCGAATAATGTAAATGGAGTACATAATACCTCATCTCAAAAATATAGACATACACTGAAAGGCCGAAACGTTGTAATAAATATGGCGTCAAAGATGAGGACAATAGTCTGAATAATGTAAATAGAGTACATAATACCTCATCTCAGAAATATAGACACATACTGAAAGGCCTAAACGTTGTAATAAATATGGCGACAAAGATGAGGACAATAGTCCGAATAATGTAAATAGAGTACAAAATAACTCATCTCAGAAATATAGACAGACACTGAAATGCATAAACGTTGTAATAAATATGGCGACAAGGATGAGTCCGTATAATGTAAATAGTGTACATACCTCATCTCCGAAATATAGACAAACACTTCTGTTGCAAGTTTGAATCACTAGAGATCCTGCATCGAGGCCAGGGTACGTTGAAAATCAGTCTTTGTTCATATCAGTGGCTCACTAAGTTGGCTTTCTTGATCTTTTGGCAGATCTTTGTCCATCATACGGCTGCGTGTGTTGTTTTTGGCAACTAACAAATATTACTGAACGTATTCATTAAAGCAATCCCGGCTCTTGGCATCAACAGTAAGAACGATCGCTTTGACAGGCTTATAGATCAAATCATTTGTATTAGCCAGCGGTGATGTGTAGGATACGGACTTCGTTCGCCCAACCGGTGCTTTCTGAACCTCAACAGAGTGCAGTCTTGCAGCATCGAGGCGCTTTGGTATGTTGGCCCTCACAAGAGCATGGTAGGTTCTGCCATTTGCACGTCGTAGAGAACGGGTATTGCAGACATCTTCCATTTAACGTTTGCGGATAATACTATAATCAAGAAGTTACATAGCTAAGACAGATTGATAGATAGATAGATAGATAGATAGACAGATATGAACAGAGAAATGGATAGATAGAAAGTTAGATATGAGCTGATATATATATATATTTATATATATATATATATATATATATATATATATATATATATATATATATATATATATCAGCTCATATCTAACTTATATATATATATGTATATATATATATATATATCAGCTCATATCTAACTTATATATATATATATATTTATATATATATATATATATATATATATATATATATATATATATATCAGCTCATATCTAACTTATATATATATATATATATATATATATATATATGTATGTATATATATATATATATATATATATATATATATATATATATATATATATATGTAACAATAGTTACGATAAAGTGCGGATAGTTTTGCATAAGCCTTCACCACTTTAATCGAATCACTTGTGTGGGTTTTCTCCTCATGGTTTACCTTCATTCGTTCATTCTTAACCACACATAAATTTCATAATTAAATAAATTAAGTTCTCAGATCCTCATACGTCGAAACCGACGGGAGGGTCCATTATATATATATATATATATATATATATATATATATATATATATATATATATATATATATATATTATATATATATATATATATTAGTGTTTCGATCCTAGCTAGAGGCAAACGGACGTCTAGCCACATTGATGAGCTGTGATACAGCGAAACAGTCTTTCTGTGGGTGACAATATATATATATATATATATATATATATATATATATGAACAGAGTAGGTGTTTTTTAATCAATTCACGCTAAGCAAGGCGATAATGCCACTAAGACGCAATGGGCTACGGGAAATGAAAGAGAATGTAAAGAGTTTAGAAGGAACCGGAAACCCAATGCTAAACATGAAATAAGAGATACATGTCTATTAATATTTAAAAGTTTCGGGAGGAGTGTGAACCGGGTGATAGACATTGAGAAATAGGGATTATTCGAATAACCTAAAATATAAAAACGAAAAAACAAACAAACAAACACAATCGAAAAACGAAATATATTCTGTTTCAATCCAGCCTACAATAATACAATTAGAACAAAAATAGGAAAAATATTCTTCGAAATCATTAAAAAACATTTCCCCGAACACATCAGACTATCAAAAACCATTAAAAAAATAGAGTAAAAAGCATTTACAACTGCATGTATAACATGGAGAAAATAATAACCGAACACAATAAAAATAATCAAAAAAGACAATAATAATTACAGCAACATTAATCAGCAAAACAACAGCAATTGCCGAAATAAAAACAATTACCCACTTAACAACAAATGCTTACGCAACAGTATAACTGCCATCGTCAGAATCAACAGAAAGGCGGAAGAAATGAATTAGATAGGAGCTACGGAAAGAAACTTTAAAGAATAATTAATAATCACCAAACCTCATTTAAAACAGAAAATACAAAACTAACGCAACGCTATGAAAATAATATGGAGTCAGGAACAAAATAACATCAATACCTAGATTAAATGGGAAATGATAAAAAAAAAATAGCAGACCCACACTGTAGCAAGAGCAGAAAGTGCAAATTGTGTCTGAAGGAAAAATTAACAACCATTACACGCAAAAAATGAAAACAACTTATTTAACAAAGAGAATCAAATAATGAAGAAATATACAAATTTAAACTAACATCGACTTTGCTACATAAATACGAACAAAAACAGAAAAGAAAGAAATATAACACAAAACTCAGTTCCATGACAAACACAAACCACCATACCAAACATCTCATCCATACCAATCTAAAACACAAACATATATATATATATATATATATATATATATATATATATATATATATATATATATATATATATATATATATGCACATTTCATTAAAAACGACTGACAAGGTGCTTTTATTTAGTTTTTATACAATTTCTCATGCGATCTAATAATGTTTTTCTTTTCGGATGATAAATTATATAAAAACTGTCCGAATGTTCTTTTTATCCGAGCGCTTTCGGCTATACATTTAGCCATTTTCAAGGATTATATTTTAACTGTTAGAATTAGAAATAGTTTGTTATATGTATGTTTTATAAAATGTTTCTTTTTTTTTTTTGGTCTCAAAACATGGTCAAGATATGTCCATGTTCAAAGTTAATATTATTAAGTGTTGTTTTTTTGTTTTTATTAATAAGGCTTCCATTATTTTTAGCCTTTTTTTGCATGTAGATGATGCTATTATATTAGTGTTGTCGACAAGTATGTATGAAACCCCCCAAAATAAAAAAATTGACGCGAATACACAAACATACACATATACAACATTCAGTTGTATGGATATGGGTTTGCGATCATCAGATAAATTAGTTAATTACTTAAATTTGGATTTATTTATGCTTGTTTGAATCTGTTTGGTGGTAGAAGGGAGAATTTACTTCTGTGTTTGTTTGGGGTGATACTGATAGACACACATACATACAGGTCAACGCATTTTAATTCACGCAAACACATCGGCATACACAAGCCTAAATAAATACAATTAAAAACGTGTCTGATGATCGCAAAAGAGTGAAACCCATGTTCACAAACTCATATCCATACAACTGTATATGTTATCTCTATCACTGATATTAAGTTTATTTTTAAGCATTTCGCCCCAAGCATGGCTTCCCTCTGTCTTTTCTAGAAATACTTTCACGGTAAATGCTCCGACGAGCTACTCTCGCTGGTTCCCAAACTCCATGAATTTAAACGTGCTAGTAGGTTGGCATTTCAGTTCCATACTTTCACTGTCGAAATGGTTTAATATAGCCATCTCTTCTACTCTAATAGCTTCATGTCTCGCACTTCCCATCTGTGGAACTCCCTTCCTCTTAATTGCTTCTCTGATAGATAGAATCTCCAACTATTCAAATGCAATGACAATCGACATCTCCGTTATCGTTTCTTTATATATATATATATATATATATATATATATATATATATATATATATATATATATATATGTATATAAAAGTGAACATAGAAGTCAACACTTAGAGGCTTAGAGCTAACCTTGAAATGTTGACTTCTATGTTCACTTTTATATTTACACACGCTCTATCTCTGATATTGATCACCTTATCCCATAAATATAGCACATTTAAGACTATATTTCTTCATATATATATATATATATATATATATATATATATATATATATATATATATATATATATATAGTTAAACCTAGATAGCCAGACAAACCTACCAAGGTTTCACCTATGCTGATCGTCAGGAAAGGCTGGCTAAAGAGGTAAAAGAAATGAAACGATATACTTATAGTCAATAAACAAAAGACCAAACCACTACTAATAATACATATATATATATATATGCGAGGGTCATTCAATAAATAAGGTGAATTTTTCGGTATAAGGACTTCTAATACAGATAGAAGCTTACTCTTTTTTTTCTTTTTTTGTTTTACTTCTTTTTCACATGGATTTAATTTCTTTTGCAGATTAAAAAAAAACTTTGAGAGTTTTGACGATTAACAAAGATGGCCGACCAAGAAGCATGCTCCAGGATTGAACAGCGGTCAGTTATCAATTTTGGTTGCTGAAGGGTGCAAATCAGTTGAAATTCATAGGAGAATGTCAACTGTGTATGGTGCCACATGTTTCAGCCAAAAAATATCTACAAGTGGGCTAAATTGTTTAAAGAAGGACGGAGAAGTGTTGAGGATGAAGACAGGCCTGGGAGGCCTACAGAAGTGAGGTCTCCTGAGGTGATCGAATCCGTCAATGACCTCATTCAGTCTGACAGAAGGGTGACAGTGGATGACATTGCAAGGACTTTGAAAGACAAAGAAGAAACGCAGGGGTCATCAGTGAGAAGTAGTCATCTTGCATCATGACAACGCAAGGCCTGGCACAGCAGCCCAAACGGTGCAGACCATCAATGAGCTGGGCTGGGTACTGCTCTCTCATCCCCCTTACAGCCCAGACCTTGCCCCTTCAGACTTTCAACTATTTGGTCCCTTGAAAGTGTTCAAGAGAGGCACGGAGTTTAAAAAGTGACGATGAAGTCAAAAGTGTTGTAAGCGACTGGCTGAGACATCAGTCCAAAGATTTTTACGCTGAGGGAATACGGAAGCTAAGAAAAGTGTGTGACAGTGCTTGGAGACTACGTTGAAAAAAAAAAGAAAAATGTAAGCTTCTATCTGTATTAGAAGTCCTTATACCGAAAAATTCACCTTATTTATTGAATGACCCTCGTACATATATATATATATATATATATATATATATATATATATAGATAGATAGATAGATAGATAGATAGATAGATAGATAGATAGATATATAAATATGTATGTATATATGTATAGGCGATTATCATTATTATTATAAAAGTTATATTTTGTTGGAACATGCGTTTAGGTAGATCTCCTTGTTTTTGATGTTTCTGATTTGTGTGTGTGTGTGTGTGTGTGTGTGTGTGTGTTTTATTCGTTCAATGAATATCCACCAGCCTATAAAGCGAAAGACTTAATACACAAAATGCTACCCACGACATGAATCGAAACTGCATTCACAGTCTTGGGTTTGTTTTTTTTTGTTTTGTTTTTGTTTTGTTTTGTTTTTGTCTTACTCTAAAAGAAAAAATGTAATATATGTTCAATTCCTATCGGGAAGCACATTTTCTTTAGAAATACTTTCAATCTCTAGGCTGGTAGACATTAACTGAAAAAAACAGATATCAACTCAAACACGTAGGTTTGATGAATTGGATCGTGATGACAATTCCAATGTATTAAATTATAACCATGAAATATTAGTGTTTGAGCCTTTTATATATATATATATATATATATATATATATATATATATATATATATATATATATATATATATATATATATATTAAATGAGAATGAGAATTTGATCATAAGCAAAATAAATTGTTCTGCTATTCCCTTCCCTCTTCTTTTCTACTCCTATTTATTCTTCCTTTTCTATGTAAAAGAAATTGTATCTTGTATCTTTCTTTCTGACTCGTTTTGTTTTCGCGTGAAAAGAGGTTATTGTGGTTTTAAATCTCAATAAATTGTCTACTCAACAGTTATTTACTAAAGACTGATGAGATGTGAAAATATACATCGAAACATGGTTGCATTTGTGTAGCGTTATTCACATGTTTTAATATAATTTCCTATAATATATATATATATATATGTATGTATATATATATATATATATATATATATATATATATATATATATATATATATACGTGTGCGTGTGTGTGCACTTCTTCCTTAAACCAACATCGTCTTCTATGTGAGGTGTCCCGCTAGGAAGTTGGCGATCATGATTCTCCCTAATTTCCTGACCTTTGTAGCTCTTAATAAATTGTCTATCTCTCTGCCATCCATTTTACTTAATTTTCTTGTCCCCTTTTAGCGTTCAATCTTTCATGTTTCGCTGATTGTCAAGCATGAAACGGTGTTGCAAAACTCATAGAATCTGACCGAATTCCTCAGTCAGTTCTTATGCTAATTTATGTTAATTTATGTTACTTTGCACACAATGTTTCACGTGTCTAGTCAAATATTTCACAAAATTACTTTTAAATTTATCTAATTCAACGCTCCATTACAAACCAAAAATTGCTATTCGTTCCAGAATAATATTCGAGAATACACAAATATGTTTAGTACAGAAGTGACTATTTCGAACACACTAGAACTCTCTCTCTCTCTATCTATTCCCCCACACACATACATACAAAGATATTGACTTGCAAAATAATAATAATTATTCAATAAATGTGATGACCTCCATTTACCCTCAAACAGTAGGAGTGCGCGCTCCTAAAGAATTTTATAGGAAACATTTGATAATTGTATATACTACAAAGAAGAATAAAAAGAAAAAAATTATCCCCAGGTCACCAATTCTATTTTCTGATAAGCACGCAAAAATCGTTTGAAGAAAACTATTTAGAATCCACTTTGACAGACTTACTGACTGAAAAGTTAATTTGCATTTTCTTACACTAATGATATATATATATATATATATATAAATTTATATATATATATATATATATATATATATATGTGTGTGTGTGTGTGTGTGTGTGTGTGTGTGTGTGTGTGTGTGTGTGTGTGTGTGTGCGTGCGTGTGAGTGTGTGTGTGTGTAGTCATAGATATGTGACGTATCCTCAGCATCACATTCGGAGACAAAGTTGGAACCAGCAAAGTTCTGGCGTGTACATATTATCTGTCAACGTCATCTTCGACGGCTAGGTCACGTATATCGGATGGACAACGGCCGTATACCAGAATACATCATGAATATATATATATATATATATATATATATATATATATATATATATATATATATGTATGTATGTATATATGTATATATGTGTGTGTGTGTGTAAAATTGGACATTGAAGTCAACACCCAGACGCGACTGCCTGTGCCTGACGATTCCTTTAAGCATTTTCGCCTCTGGCTGTTGACTTCAATGTCACTTTTATATTTACATAAGCTCTAGCTCTGATATTGAGCACTTAACCCATAAGTATAGCATACCGTAAGTCCATATTTTATCATACATATTTGTACGTTTTCTATTTATACGTTATTTTTATAGATTATTTAAGTAAATGCTCTGAATATTCGGGAAATTTCGTTGAAAATATGTCTCCCTCGTCAAGAATCGAACCTGTATCCTACACGGAACCGATATTTGTCCAGATGTGCTATACCTTTTAGTTACAGAGGAAGCGTCTGGTTAGCAAAGTCAAATGACTGTTTTAAAATAAATTTTCCATGATATCATATAAGGGCATTTTCTATGTATGCTCACTTCTTGTAACCGGACAGCTGGAGAAACCCTAAATGCCATTTGATTATAGTGGTAACGACTTCACTTTTTGGAAGAACCGAATATGGAGAACTGGTGCCCAAAGCGTGCCATACGTTCTCCGAACAACTTTACTCGTATTCAGAAGCTGTCCTTCTGACTGGCTGTCAACGAAGGTTATAGGGCCCCTGTCTATACTGCTTTTTGCCTATAACTGAAAGGAAAAGAGATAGGGTTATTTGCTCTCAATTGAATATAGCGATTTCGACAGAAATTCGAACTCTGCTCTCTGATTAGGTTTCCACATATTCCATTTCTGTGAATTCGCCTATCGTCCTGGGAAGATAGTGGGGTAGTTTCTCGTTGTCATCTCCATAGCTTTGAAATCAGAGTTATCTTACTGGATTTGTTGCCGTAGCGAGGTTTGGAGACGAAGGCCACCTTATTCTAGGCTGGACAAAAGTAACGAATGGGTTTCAATATTTAATAACGCATTTATTTTAAATTTACAGTAGTCTCGTATCATACACAGTTTATTAATAATTCATCTTCAAGGATTTCCGTACAAAATCTACCAAGAAAAATGCTTTCATGACATTAGTACGAAAGTGAATGTAGCAGAGTTCTTCGGAATTTGAACTCAGACTGCTAATGCCATTACCCGCGCCGATATAAAAGCCGCAGAGAAGGAACACAAGAAAATTGGAAACTCTACACGTCCTGGAACTACCACCACAGGCTAGGTCCCCTCCTGTATTAGAAAAGCGTTCTTTTCCTGTACAGACCCCATTGACCACCCGAAAGTCTGCAACTGACGTGGAAGAATCATACAAATTCGCCAAAGTCACCCGTGATATATAATTTCCTGATGAATTCAGATTAAAATTTGGTTCATGCACGTATGTAATATTCGGCTGTTCACTCCTGGCAAATCGGCCATTCCTAATAATTCTTGGAGATTTCATTTGGTTTTAAGCTACTTGTCATTTCCAGGAAGCTATTAGTTTGACGTGATGTAAAGAAAATCCATAAGTTCCAGAGATATTCGACCAATACCTTGTTTCAGACGGATTTAGTGCCATACAATATACAGTTTACCTATGTCTGCAAGGCTACTGTTTGGTGTATATCCGTTTTTAGAAATTGGGCTGCATTTGAGATTTCGACAGAAGACAAAATCGAAGCAACGAGAACAAATTACAGATTTATAGGTAAAAATGTTAAAATAAATTTTAAAAATATGTAAGAAAATTGGTATGTTAAATCTGTAAAAATAAAACAGAGCGTATGTTCGATCTGTTTCGAATGATATACTAATCTTGGCTCACATAGCATCCTGGGTAAGACGATAAACTACATCCGCGTCCTGGGTAAAGACGATAAACTACATCCGACAGCAAGGCCTCTCATCAGGAGGTTTTGAGGAGCGTGGAACCATCTCTTAATTGCTGGTGTTCTCAGGTCCACCTTGATCCGGGGTGGTAACACCTGTTATGGTCAAATAGTTACCCCCCCAAACTAGGGTCCAAACACTATGAAAGTGTAAAAATAGATTTTAATACCAGGAATATATTTGTAAAAACTTATTATCAGCAATGAATTTTTGAAGAGGAAAATGGTTATCAGTAATACATTTTTTTTTTTTAAATATTACCAGCAATAAAAATCTTGTCGGCATTAAATAACCGATTCAGGTTGATATGCCGTAAAACAAACCAAACCAATATATACTGAAATAGATAGATAGATAGATAGTGAACAGGCTGTAAAGTATAGATAGATAGATAGATAGATAGATAGATAGATAGATAGATAGATAGATAGATAGATAGATAGATAGATAGATAGATAAAAATTATTACCAGCAATAAAAAATCTTGTCGGCATTAAATAACCCATTCAGGTTGATATGCCGTAAACAAAACCAAATCATACCAAACCTTGGCTGATATATCCATTTCTGTCTGAATTTCTATGATGAGGAATTATCATTATTAGTCAATCCTCGTGACAACACATAGCGCCACGTTATTCCGCGAAGGGAGAGATTCCAAGATATTCGCCTTTATGTATTTCATAAGAATAAGCAGGTGACATGAAAGTGGGTGGACAGCGGAGAAAATGCCAGAAACCTAGTAAGTCATAGTTGTTGAAGACATGTCATGATTGTGACATGAGATTTGGTTCCACGACCCGTTTCCATGACAGAACGACATTGACCTGTTGGCACCAACACTCAAGCAGAAAAATGATTGAATCCGATTAAACTGAGCTCAATACTTTCTCTCTAATATCATTTGGTAAATGCATGAATCTAACTTGCCTTCACATTGTCCCTTCGTCTATTATCTTCAGAGAAGTCTTACGACTGTTATGCCATGATAAACTATATAGAAGGGAGGAGGTCCTCTAAGATATGGATTCTGGATAGATATTTCTGGCTCAGATCTTTCTATGGCGATTCTCAATCGTGGATTGCAAAATAGAAGAATTGGGAAAGTTATTGAAACCATAGTTTCTATCTATCTATCTATCTATCTATCTATCTATCTATATTTGAGTCCCAATTCGCGTGTCTCTTGTTACATCAATCTATCTATCTATCTATCTATCTATCTATCTATCTATCTATATTTGAGTTCCAATTCGCGTGTCTCTTGTTACATCTATCTATCTATCTATCTATCTATCTATCTATCTATCTATCTATCTATCTATCTATCTATATTTGAGTTCCAATTCGCGTGTCTCTTGTTACATCTATCTATCTATCTATCTATCTATCTATCTATCTATCTATCTATCTATCTATCTATCTAACTACCTACCTATCTATCGATCTATCTCCGTCATATTTTTATCAATGTGTATTTAAATTCAAATTTGTGGGTACATGGTCACATCTATCTATCTATCTATCTATCTATCTATCTATCTATCTATCTATCTATCTATCTATCTATCTATCCTTTACAGCCTGTTCATTATCTATCTATCTATCTATCTATCTATCTATCTATCTATCCTTTACAGCCTGTTCATTATCTATCTATCTATCTATCTATCTATCTATCTATCTATCTATCTATCTATCTATCTATCTATCTATCTATCTATCTATCACGCAACTATATACAAACATAGATATGCTGAGAGAAATAAATTCGTTATCTACATATATGTTAGCACTGGCTCGCACCCATTCAATGGTGATATTAGTAGCGATTCAAGTCGAATCAGTTGTGTCGAATATAAGTCAGTCAGGTCTTTCGGAATTCTTTCAGCAAATAACCACATGGAGGGACGCCTGAAAGCAAATTATACAGCTGAAGACTACACACAACGCGTAAGAATGGAGAAAATAAACTCTAAAAATAATACGCTTGGCATTACTGATTCCAGATAGAGGAATGGTAAAATTAGTTGATTTTACGCAAGGTAATTCAGTATTCATTGACAGAACATTCACCATCACCACTGGTTGGAAATTATAAAGTCTTTCCCATTATTTACAAAGCAACAAATATAATGCACTCAGAGATACTTAAATTCACTGAGAATTTGTCTATATTTCTTAGATGAGGTATTATGTACACTATTTACATTATTCGGACGATTGTCCTCATCTTTGTCGCCATATTTATTACAACATTTCGGCCCTTCAGTATCTGTCTATATTTCTGAGATGAGGTATTATGTACATTATTTACATTATTCGGACAATTGTCCTCATCTTTGTCGCCATATTTATCACAACGTTTCGGCTGTTATACGCTCCGGCCTTCTTCGGGTGGCTGGAATGTCGAACTGAACCCTTTATTTCGCTCGTTGAGGACACATGGCACAGTGGATAAAGACGGTAGTTAGATCCAGTGACATGATCCAAAGAGTGTGAGTTCAATACCTGCTTAATGCGGTGGAGAACGTGGAGAGGGGAATTAACAGGAGATAACTGATAATTGACATCCATTAGACATGGCACGTGGAACTAAAACAGTCTACCCCAGTTAGCGAAATAATGGGTTCAGTTTGACATTCCAACCACCTGAAGAAGGCCGGAGCGTACAACGGCCGAAACGCTGTGATAAATATGGCAACAAAGATGAGGACAATAGTCCGAATAATTTAAACAGTCCACTGAGAATTGTCCGCTGATTATTTACCTAATGGTCAAAAGCTTGTCAGACGTTTCGGAAATAGTTGAGAACGCTGTAGATGCCCAAAGAGCTCCTTAAGGTAGAAGACTACAGTGTAAGTGGTATGGATTATGGGCTCATGCAGGGAAAATAAGGTTCAAGCCTAGACTTGAACGGGTTATAATTGTAGTGATCGTGGAAGGATCATTTCGGGTGTCAGTTCCCCAAAACGCTTGTTTGTTGAAGACATGTCATGATTGTGAAATGAGATTTAGTTCGACGACCCGTTTCCATGACAGAACGACATTGACCTGTTGGCACCAACACTCAAGCAAAAAATGATTGAATCCGATTAAACTGAGTTTAATACTTTCTCTCTAATATCATTTGGTAATTGCATGAATCTAACTTGCCTTCACATTGTCCCTTCGTGTATTATCTGCCCCAATGGAACTTACATTTCCCTAATGGAATACGAAGTGAATCAGGCTGGTTCGCTAAAGTGTGTGTAGCACGCCGGGCCTTTGCCGTAAAGGTTAGAATTGGTGGGTCTAAGGAATAGAAGTCTTTTAAACACTTTCCATGGAAATGGCGATATATCAGTTGGAGACTTGCGTCGCTTTGTCTGTGGGAAAGTGCTTCCAGGGCAAAAATAATTTATCACTCACAAGGACGCATAGACGCCTTTGAACGCTATCAAGACCGGAAAGTGATAACTGGGAAGCTCCTGCCCATATATAGCAGAATTTTTGTCCTGACCTGGACTTTCTAAATGATAGTAGGAAGAGTCAGGTATTTATTGGATCGATACAGGAAACCCGACCATATTTTTCAGAATCTTTAATGATGTATCGTATGTACGAACCTTCAGGGTCCGGTCAGTGATGATGGAACGTCTTAGTTTGGTCTCCGAGGCATTGAATGATTCTAGCCAGTTCCCCCCCCCCCACCAAGCTGTTAAAGTCAGGTTGAAGGAGATATTAGCTGTAAGGCTTTGGTCATCCAGTCTTGGAAGTGCACCGTTGTATCATCAGAAAAAGATATTCACAAATGATCGGTGTATACTCGTAAACAGATTATTTATATATAGTAGAAAGAAGGTTGATCATTTGGGCTTCGGTTGACTGGTCGTTAACAATTACCGTCAGGGGCCTACCTGCTAGGAAAAAACTTAATGACTGAGAAACGCTTCCAGTGATTCCATGGTTAGAGTGGTTGTGCTGTCACACCCAGTCAATATTCAGTATAATTGAGCAAAACCCAGGTCTTCACCCTATCTACTCCCTACCGATAATAAGATACATGTTTAATGTGTTCGTGTTTCTTTACCCCCGAGAAATGGTTTCAGTGGTTTGTTTACATTATACTATCTGTCCAAAAACGTGTTTGCTATTACAATTTATTCCAGACAAAGAAAAAATGTTTTTTCTTAATTTCCAATCTTGGGATTTGTTTGTGTTGACGCGTTCCACTATCAAACAACATTATCTTTACACAAAGGAAAATATTTCGGAAGATTCTAAGCAAAGAGAGTACCATATAGTTAATTAACAAAACCTCCTCAGATTAAGACGGCGGGGTAGAGAAATTATATACATCAATGTCAATTTGAGGTGGGAGTCTTATATAAAAATGGTAACTCCCCAGGCCCAGAGACACAAGCAAAGACGGGTTAAAAAGGGAACGTTGCCGGATGACAGGAGCGAAAATAGAGACGAGAGCAGAAGTCGCGTCGGTACGGCCCGGGATTGCTGGTAAGGCACTTGTCGCTAACAGCACACCCGGAGTTCCTGTAGTTTGGGAGAAAGTTAGGGGATTCTCAGTATCCTTCGGTAGGACGACATTCTTTGTCTTACACAAATTTCTCTGTACATTTACTGAATTCGTTTTCTGTCCATATGCAGGCAGTTTTTTTATAGGCATTTCACCCCAAGCAAGGCGGGAGTGTCACTAGCACGCAAGGGGTTACAAAGAGTGAGAGCAAGAGCAAAGAGGGTTTTTATTTTGAGGAAAGTATATAGAGAAAAACAGGGATCAGGATCAAGGCATCAGAAGATGTCGATTGACATTACATTTGAATATTTGAAGATTGTAGCCAGCAGGGAAGCAAGTATGAGGAAGGGACTTCCACTGCTGAGAAGTGCGAGAGAAGAAGCTGTTGGAGTAGAAGTGGCAGTTACATTCAACAGTGAAAGGGTGAGACCGAAATGCCAATCTAGTAACACGCTTAAATTCATGCAGTTTGTGCACCAGTGAAAGTAGCTCGTCAGAGCAGTTGCCATGAAAATATTTGTAGAAAAGGCAGAGGGAAGCCGCAACACGTCTGTAGACGAGATGCCAGATCAGGACCTATTACATTGTATATCCGTCTGTGGATTTTGTCGAGTGGATCGAGATGACGAGCCGAGGAACCAGTCCATATATGGCAGCAGTATTTCAATGCAAGGATGAAGGGTTGATTTGTACATTAGAAGGATGATAATTAGTAATTTTAGTTTAAGTTCGTTTTGGGGACATTGTTCCGTCATCTCTTACAGGGTTTGCTCTAGTACATAATAGAAAGACCGATTCTTTTAGCAGAGGCGCTGTATTGATCTCTTCTAGATATACTACTGAAGGTACGTTCATTCTATTGCAATCTCTATTGGAATCCAATTCAATCAAGGAAGCAGCCATTTTGAAGCGACACCAATGACCCTTGTGCTAGACATTATTTTTGTTTGTATGAATATATACAAAGTAAAGGTGTAAATTGCTTGTACTTCTAGGATTATGCTTGACAGCACTCTGTTTTATTATACCTTTATTACTACAAGATTCAAAAGATTTTAAGAATACTTAAAATTTGTTTCTATATCACCTCTGAGGCAATGATAAAAAACAACCAGCCGTTTAAGCATAAACCAAAGAAAATCCGGCCGAGCTCTCTTTAGTGGACGACGTAATCATAAATTGGCCCCAGGCCGACCCATTGACTGACTGGCCTTCTTCCAATGACGCTTGTTTCCAATGACATTCGAACCATGAATAAAATATGACAAGGAACGAGTCAAAGATATTTGAAACTCAGAAGGCAAAGAGCAATTGATCTGAATCTGTTAATATCTGTCTCAGTATATTTATATCTGTTTACCTCTCTATCTATCTATCTGCAGTAAAATAAATTTGGTCTCAGACATTTTCTTTTATGCCATAGATACAAAGAGGTGTTAAAACTTTCTTAGCCTGGGCCACTTGCTGAAGTCAGTCAGTCAGTCTATCTATCTATCTATCTATCTATGTATCTATCTAATTCTCTTGCAGAGATATTCTTTTATATCATAGATACAAGGAGGTGTTAAAACGTTCTCAGCCTGGCCCACTTGCTGAAGTCAGTCAATCTATCTATCTATCTATCTATCTATCTATCTATCTATCTATCTATCTATCTACCTATCTATCTATCTATCTATCTATTACTCTCACGGTTCATATCTATCTATCTATCTATCTATCTATCTATCTATCAGCTTATTCATACGTATCTCATCTTTCTATTTGCAATAAAATAAATTTGCGTTATTTTGCTTTTATTTCATATATACAAGGGGTTAAAACTTTGAAAGCCCAGCCCACTTCCCGAAATCTATTCACTCTGTCTATACACAATTATCTATGTATGTATGTATGTATGTATGTATGTATCTATCTATCTATCTGTCTATCTATCTATCTATCTATCTATCTATCTATCTATCTATCTATCTATCTATCTATCAGTTTATTCATATGCATCTCTGTCTTTGATAAATTAAACCTTTCCCAGTTATTTTGTTTTTATCTCGTGTATAAAAATGTTTTCAGCCCGGCCCACTTGTTGAAAAATCGCGAAATAAGCAAGCAGCAATTTTTTGTTAAAGTTTTTTTGCTAGGCCCTCCTCACATGTTTGTAATTAATCACATGACATAACGATATATTATTTTGTATCACTTCATATATCAACAAATAATATTTTAAAAAATGAGTATGACAAATTGGGAAAATGTTTTTCTGATGTGTTTCATCCGTTCTCATTTCATTTCAGCCATTACGATGAAATCCTAACGGAGGAAACGCGCCGCAAAAACTATTTTTCCAATTTGTCATACTATTTTTTTCCTAAATTAATCATATGCTTATACTGTAATTTATATGACAATACGTTTCATCTCCGTGTGTTAGATAGGCATTTTCTTGCCAGATTGTAGCCTGAAGATGAATACCTTATACACGGAGACATAAGTCGTTGGCATTAAAAAGCTTTTCCACTTAGTTTCTGTTGTGAGACCGATACTTTCCTACATCATGGACTCTCCCAGTACTATATTATTATGTGAATGGTAGTATCATTGGAGGAGTAGCACCAGTAATGCGCAGCCGCGTACGATACCAATATCGGAGACCACTGGATAGTAAGCTCTGCTTACTCTTACACTATTCTTTGTAACTTTTCTGTTTAATATATCTTTCTTACCTCTAACCCGTGTTCCGTGCTTTCCTTCCGTGGTCCCTACTTCGGGTCCACGTCAGTAGCGACAGAGGATTCGAGACACGCACCTACACCGAAACCCCAAAGCCCCAGTCCCACATCAGTGGCGACAGAGGACTCGTTTAACTCCGCTGGTTCCCACATCAGTGTTGAACTAGAATTTGAGCTGGCATTACTACATCAGCGAACGAAACGCAATGCACAGCTACCTTTCAAGGTTACTCAAGTATGTGCAAACAATAAACGAGCAACCAAGTATCGAGAACGACCGCGTACAAAAAACCCAGCTTGTGCACAAAACAAACTGACAAACTCAAGAGCTCGAAGTACTACGTTTGAAAAAACTATTCACCAAGTCGCGCATTTAGCAAAGTGTTTAAAAATTTTGTGAAATTGATTTTAATTCCTACAAATCTCGTGCATAAAATTACCCTCCCCTCAAAATGATTGAGGTGAGTTTTTTTCTAAAAAAAAAAAAGCAAAGCAAATTCTTCCAAAAGAAGGAAAAAAAATCCAGTGAATTTTTTTTTTTTGCTGTCTAAGTGATATTTTTCTCCCTAGACTTCTAAAAAAAAAATAAGTGTGGAGAAAATTTAAATGGTCACATTGAAATTAACGGAACAACGGTATCTCGAAAGATCTAAACCAGTAAGTAGTTCTTATTAATTTTATTAATTGACTAGATTTTCTTGTGTACCCTTCCCTTGGTACACGGGTTTTCAAAGCAACAGTAATTGCTTTTATTTATTTATTTTTTTCTGTTTTGTGTGTTCTTTCATTACTTTTCTACATATTATCTAAATATGGAAAAATTCCAAAAAATAATTGTCCAAATGTTAAAGGTCCAGATGGACCACCAACAAAAATCAGACGAAAGACAGCAACAATTGTTTATGGAGTTGCATAAACAACAAATAGAATTCCAACAATTTACACTTCAGAAAACTCTGAAAAAGATACGACATTTTCCCAAAGTACAATCTACAACTCGATTGAAACATTCGAATACGTACCAGAGGAAGACAAAACATTCGAGACTTTTTACAGGCGTTATGAAGATATTTTCAATGTAAACTGTGAACAATGGCCTAGTGAGAAAAGGTACGTCTGTTATTAAGGAAACTGGGAGCTATCGAACATGTTAGGTTCATAGACTATATATTAGCCAAGAAAATTACGGACCTGAATTTCTCAGAGACTATTAAGCTCCTAACGGAACTATTCGGGCCTAACATAACCTTGTTCCACAAACGTTGGAAATGCCTGAACACAGTCAAGGACAACCAGAAAGATTTTCTAACGTTTGCAGCGTCGGTAAACAAGCTCTGTAATGATTTCAAACTAGCCGAGCTGACTGCCAACGATTTTAAGTGCTTAATATTCGCACAAGGTCTAGTATCAGTAGAAGACGCCGAGGTACTTACCAAACTCGAAAACGAACAGGGATTGACTCTCCAAAAATTAGCAGAGGATTGTCAAAGAGTAATTTCTGTCAAGTGTGACTCAAAAACGATCGAGGAATCAGGTGTGGCTCAGATTAGAAAAATCAGAAGCAACCTGTTGGAAGGAAACATAAAGGGAGATAACTCCAAAGTATTGTAAGAGTTATCCCACTTGCTTTGGACACCGTGACGTCAGACGTCACGTGTGGCAATACAGAGAGAGATCCAAGATGGCGGACCACACTAGTACACGTGTGGCAACGTCTCTCCATATTTCACTAATTCTTTTGTAGAGTAGTATTAACTCAGTTTATCTAGTAATTAATAAAATGCTGTAAACCCAAAAACGTTCTTGGTAATTATTTCCAATCAACAAATGCATTGCTCGGTCCTCAGAACTCACGCAAACATAACAGATTTGGCGACGAGATGAGATTACCTTTCTCCATTGGATTTACCTCTTGAAAAGAAAAAAAAACCCAAAGGTAAACGAATTTAAACGTACATTCTTTTTTGAGGAACTTTTTTTTTTAGTGCTGCCAGTCACATAAAAGATATTTTCGTAAAAAAAAAATTCTTAAAAAAAAAAAAAGTAAAATATCCTTTCTTCGTCATGGACCCTGCATCGTTGGAAAGAATTCTTAGAAGGCAACAGGAACAGTTTCTACAGGCACAGAACTGTCTAATTGAAACGTTAACGCAACAGTTTCAAACACAACTGACAACAGACAAGAAAAATGCGAATTCTGCGGATAGCATAGCGAACTCAATAACCGAGTTTCAATTCGAACCGGAGACGAAACAGACATTCATAGCATGGTTTAGTCGTTGGGAAGACATCTTTCGACATGAATTTCACATGCAGGACGATGAATGGAAGTTACGCCTCCTACTACGGAAGCTTGGGTGTCGGGAACACCTACGTTATAAACAATATATATTACCTAAACAACCGGGAGACTTCACATTTGCGGAGACTGTTGCACAGTTAACAAACATTTTCGGCGAGTTATCCTCTTTATTTAACACCCGCTATAATTGCTTAAAGCTGAAGAGAGATGATAACGAAGATTTTTTTGCATACGCTGGGAAAGTGAGTTCACAATGCGAAAATTTTCAGCTGAAATCGCTGACCGAAGATCAATTCAAATGCCTTATTTTTGTCGCTGGTCTACAATCCCCAAACGACGCAGACATTCGTACACGTCTTTTATCTATGCTCGATCAAGACAGAGACATATCAGTACAAACATTGACTACGGAATGTCAGCGGCTGATTAAACTGAAACGCGACAACGAAATGATACAGCAGGAGCCTTTTAAATCATCCATTTCCAGCCGTGTAACAACGACGGAAATATCCCCGACTAAAAGGAAAACACCCCCAAACTCTTGCTGGTCATGTGGAGATTGGCATTATGCTCGATTTTGCCCATACAAAAAACACACGTGTCAACTCTGTTCACGTTGTGGGCATAAGGACGGATTCTGTGAACGCAAAGATAACAAAGCTACGAAAAAGAATAATTCACCTGTAAGAGAAAAACCTCATCACAAAAAGACAGGATATTCCCGTAAGTCGTTTTCAAATTCGATTTTTGCTACGTTTAATGTAAATTTTGAAGCTCGGAGGAAATACATAGTGGTATCCAGAACAAAAGACCGATAAAGTTTCAGTTCGATACTGCTTCAGATATCACTTTGATTTCACGTACAACAAGGGAGTCACTGGGAAAACCACCCCTGAGAGACACAACGCATGTTGCGTGTAGTGCTTCCGGAAATAAAATGGGGAATTAATTTGTGATGTCTCTTTCAAAGACAAACATTTTTCAGGTGTGTGCTACATTACGGACTCTTCAAACTTGAATCTTCTTGGCCTTGATTTTATTGAGGAACTTGACCTTTTCAAGGTTCCCTTGAACACCATTTTCAATACCTGCCAAGTTAATTCTGCAGCAGACACGGAAAAACATTTTAAGAGCATGCTGAAAGCTAAATTTAACAATGTTTTCCAAGAGGGTCTCGGATGTTGCACAAAAGTTAAAGCCACGTTAAAACTGAAATCCGACGCAAAACCAATTTTCAGACCCAAGCGTCCGGTACCATATGCAGCTTTAGCTACAGTGGAAGAGGAACTAAACCGCCTCCAACAAGCAGGAGTTATCCAGCCTACAAACTACTCATCCTGGGCAGCACCCATTGTCATGGTGAAAAAGGCAAACGGCAAGGTACGTCTATGTGCAGATTTCTCCACAGGACTAAATGATGCACTGGATATACATCAGTATCCACTACCTGCACCGGAAGACTTGTTCACAAAACTAAACGGTGGAACTTGTTTTGCAAAATTGGACCTTGCAGATGCATATTTTCAAATAGAAGTGGATGAAGATTTCAAAAATCTTCTCACGATTAACACACACAAGGGTTTATTCCAATTTTGTCGCCTTCCATTTGGTGTCAAGTCAGCACCAGCAATTTTCCCTCAAACAATGGATACAATGCTCACAGGATTACCAGGAGTTTCTGCCTACATTGATGACATCATTATTACAGGCACAACCCCAGAGGAACTTCTACATCACTTAACTTCTGTGCTGGATCGAATTCAACAATATGGATTTCGCTTAAGGTCAGACAAATGCAAATTTTTCCAAACTTCAGTTAAATACCTTGGATTTATATTTGACAAAAATGGCCGTAGACCGGATCCAGAAAATATCCATGCGATAAAGCAAATGGCAGCACCAACGGATGTATCGACTTTACGTTCTTTTCTGGGCCTCGTAAGTCATTATAGTTCTTTTTTACCAGAACTGCAAAAGTTACGTGGAGCTCTTAATAATCTTTTGCAAAAAGATACTAAATGGAACTGGTTAAATACATGTAAAGAATCGTTTGAGAAGATAAAATCCCTTCTCAGTTCGGACTTATTACTGACTCACTATGACCCATCCGTAGACATTACTGTGCTGTCTGATGCCTCAGATTACGGAGTCGGAGCTGTGATATCACACATTTTTCCTGACGGAAGCGAAAATGCTATCGCGCACTCATCCAAGTCTTTGACACCCACCAAACGCAAATATAGTCAAATTGAGAAAGAAGCTCTGGCAATTATTTTCGCTGTGAAGAAATTTCACAAAATGTTATATGGTCGTCATTTTACCCTGATCACAGATCACAAGCCGTTGATCAGTATATTTGGTTCCAAGAAATTAATCCCTGTTTATACAGATAACCGGTTGCAAAGATGGGCCACTATGCTCCTGGACTACAATTTTTCAATAAAATACCAACCAGGCAGCAAAATTGGTCAAGCAGATGCGTTGTCCAGGCTCATCTCTTCGAATCAAAAAGTACCGGAGGACAGAGTCATCGCAGCTATATCAGTAGAACCTGAAAAATTGTCTCGGGACTTGTTTCCACAGTTAGAGCACTACCTGTCACATCAGAGATGATTCAAGAAGCTACAGCCGCAGACCCAATACTGCAGAAAGTCCTACATTTTCACTCCACTAGCTGGCCAAATATATGCACTGACCAGAAACTTCAACCATTTTTTCATCGGAGATCATCCTTATCTGAAATCGATGGGATTCTACTTTTTGCTGAACGCGTTGTTGTTCCATTTGAACTTCAAAACAGAGTTCTCAAACAGTTTCACTATGGACATCAAGGGATTAATCGGATGAAAGCCTTAGCACGCGGATACGTCTACTGGCCAAACATGGACAAACAACTAGAGGAACTTGTTAAGAGTTGTACCAAATGCCAACTGGTTGCAAAGTCTCCTCGGAAAACAACACTGTATTCATGGCCTACTCCAGAATCTCCTTGGCCACGACTCCATATTGATTTTGCTGGACCAATAAATGGACAACATTACCTAATATTGGTGGATGCTTACAGCAAATGGACGGAGGTCTTTCACATGAATCACCCTACATCCACTGAAACTGTAAGAAAATTACAGGAGATCTTCAGCAGATTTGGTACTCCGGAAATTTTGGTTTCTTACAACGGTACGGCATTTACTTCATCAGAATTTTCAGAATTCAGTAAAAAGAACAGTATTCAACACCTCAGATCACCACCCTTCCACCCACAATCAAATGGTCAAGCCGAACGCTTCGTCGACACGTTTAAGAGAGCACTCTTAAAATTAAAAGGGGAAGGATCCACACGAGAAATAATAGACATATTTCTAAGTGGCTATAGAGCTACCCCAAATCCAAACTGTCCGAATGGAAAGTCACCTGCAGAAGCCTTGATGAATAGAAAAATACGGCTACCAATTGATATTATTCGTCCATCGCCAAGCAATTCTCCCAAGAGAAATAAAACCATGGAAAGACAATTCAACCACCACCATGGAGCAGTGTCACGTCAATTTCTACCTGGACAACCTGTGTGGGCAAAAGATTACCGCAATGGTAAAGAAAAATGGACCCAAGGTTACATAATACGCCGTTCTGGTAATGTAATCTATGATGTAGATGTACAATCCACTACTTGGGTCAGACATGCGAATCAGCTACGTCATTCATACCTTCCTGAAAGACAATCTAATGACACAGTCATTCCCTTAAACGTTTTACTGGACACATTTGAATTACCCCAAAGTGTTCAAACACAATGTAGTAAAGAAAGTAAGTCTCAAAAGAAATTACCAACTAGAAGGACGCAGCGTAAGGGCAAACCAACCTCATCCTTACAAGTAGATCCTCAACAATCATCCTACGACTATCATACTTCAAAGGGAGGTGTTGGAAGGAAACATAAAGGGAGATAACTCCAAAGTATTGTAAGAGTTATCCCACTTGCTTTGGACATCGTGACGTCAGACGTCACGTGTGGCAATACAGAGTGAGATCCAAGATGGCGGACTACACCAGTACACGTGTGGCAACGTCTCTCCATATTTCACTAATTCTTTTGTAGAGTAGTATTAACTCAGTTTATCTAGTAATTAATAAAATGCTGTAAACCCCAAAACGTTCTTGGTAATTATTTCCAATCAACAAATGCATTGCTCGGTCCTCAGAACTCACGCAAACATAACACAACCTAACCTCTTATTCCCCGCAAAAAGACAAAAGGCAGATCTCATGTTCTAAATCCCGCAATAAACAAAATACAAATAGGCTAAAGAAACCTCCCGGACCATGTTACCATTGTGGAAAATGGCATTGGATGAAATTCTGTCCATTCAAGAAGAAAACATATTGCAAAAATTGCAATAAAAATGGTCATAACTTAACTCAGTGCTGGTACGCCAACAAGACGAGGAAACACTTAGGCAGCCTAATCAGACAACATAGCCGATAGGAATTTAAGAAAATATGTGACTGTTGATATTTTCAATAACTCTATAAAATTCCAGCTTGATTCGGGTTCTGACCTCTCGATTATCAACTGGCGTACTTGGCGAAAGTTAAACAAGCCAATCCTATTAAAGACGGATAAAACTGCAAAATCCGTATCTGGCGAGAATATTAACATCTTAGGCCAGGTGATCCTTACAGTAACACTAAATGAAGTTACCAAAAAGCTGAAAGCCTACGTACAAAGTACAACGTCCAATTCGGAAAATCTCAAAAAGTAACTCAAGCAACAATTTCCCCAGGTTTTTTTCTGGCCGCCTTGGGAAATGTTCTAAATTTAAAGCTAACTTCAAGGTGAAGGACGGTGCAAGACCAGTTTTCAAAGAGAAACGGAATGTCCCTTTCGCTGCTCTAGAGCAGATCAAAAAAGAATTAGATAGACTCGAACAGGCAGGAATTCTATCAAAAACAGACTTTAGCGAATGGGCAGCAATTACGGTCTATGTAAAAATAAAGTCCAACCAAATACGAGTATGCGCAGATTTTTCCACAGGGCTAAACGATGCTTTTCAGGATCATCATTATCCCCTCCCAAGCCCTGAAGAAATCTTCAACAAATTGAATGGCGGAAATTTTTTTTTCCAAAATAGACCTCTCAGACGCACACCTTCAGATAGAGGTGGATAAAGAGAGTTCAAAATTGCTCTGCATAAACACCCATAAAGGTCTGTACAAATATAACAGACTGGCTTTTGGGGTCAAGGTTGCGCCTGCAATCTTTCAGCAGGTCATGGACGCCATGCAGGGCGACCTTTACAACGCAACAGCCTATTTAGATGATATACTGGTGACCAGTAAAACGTTGGCAGAGCACCGGAACCATATAATAAACGTATTCAAGAAGTTACAAGAATACGGGCTTAAGGTTAAGGAAGCAAAGTGTGATTTTTTTCTGACCAGAGATCCAATACGTAGGTCACATTATAAGTGATCGGCCGGATCCAGAAAGAGCCAATGCAATCAGAAACACGCCGGCCCCAGTTAACGTTCAATCGTTACAAAGCTTCCTCGGTCTTGCTAACTTCTACCAAGGTTTCATTAAGAACATGCAGAATTTGAGAGGACCTCTCAACGAACTTTTAAAAAAAGGATAAAGCATGGGTATGGACCCCTGAATGCCAAGACGTATTCGAGAAGATCAAGAAAACACTTACTTCGGATCTCTCTCTCTACTCTCTCTAATCTCGACATCATAGTCGCACGTGATGCAAGCTCATACGTCATCGGTGCTTGCATTCTCCACAAACTGCCAGATGGTTCGCGAAAAGCCATAGCACACGCATCTAGATCTTTACTACCATCAGAGAAACAATATTCCCAAATAGAGAAACAAGCTGTAGGGATAATATCACTAAGTTGTCACTAAGTTCCATCGATACCTACATGGAAGACGGTTCATACTGCAAACAGACCATAAACCTCTAATAACAATTTTTGGTTCCAAGAAAGGCCTACCGGTCTATACGGCGAATAGATTACTTCGTTGGGGAACGATTTTTTTTAATTACAATTTTAACATCGAGTTCCTAAAATCTAAAAATATTTGTCATGCGGACAGTTTATCGCGACTCATTCCTAAAAATACGGAAGTTTTTGAAGACTCTATCATTGCTACACTAAGGACGAATTATGAAATCAAAAATATGATTGCGAATACAATTAGAGAACTCCCAGTTACTTTGGTCGACAAAAAGGGAGTCTCGAGAGGATGAATTCATCCAAACATAGACAATCCATGGCAGAGAATTCATGTGGATTTTGCAGGGCCCCTAGACAACATGTACTACCTTATTGTTGTGGATAGCCACTCAAAATGGCCTGAGGTCCTGCAATGTAAAAAACCAACCACCAACTGCACGATCGGATTTTTACACGAGCTATTCGCGCGTTTAGGCGTGGTAGATTGTGTAGTGACTGATAACGGCACTCAATTCACATCAAGTGAATTCAGAGACTTTTACAAGTCGTATCAAGTGGACCACATTACGACGCCTCAGTATCACCCCAGGTCGAACGGTCAGGCCGAGAGGTTCGTGGACACTCTAAAAAGAGCTTTAAAAAAGGCACTAGGCACATCGACGGATAGAGCATTACAACAGTTTCTGCAGGTGATTAGGATAATCCTAACACGCCTATGGGACGCTCGCCTGCAGAAACAATGTTCGCAAGAAAAATCAAGTCCGTCTTTGATAAACTCATTCCACGACAAGCGAAGTTCAAGAAAGCCGTCTCGCTCCCTAAGAAATACTTTAATCCTGGCGACAAAGTCCTTTTTAAGGCTTACAAAAACAACATAACATTCTGGGAAGTATCAAACAGAGAATTGGCGAACTGGTCTATATTGTCCATGGACCGAAATATACCCACAAACGCCATATGAACCAGCTCAGGAAATGCCGTTTGGAGGAATCTGAGGAATCACCACAAAATATCTGCGAAGAGCCGATCGACGTAATATTCGAACATTTCGATCTTGACACGCCCCAAGTCTCTCCGGAAATACAACGCTCGAGGAGAAAGAGAAAATTTACTCAACCACTCGACGTGAATCCCAAGAGGAAGAAGTATTAACAGCTTTTCTTTTTTTTCCTTCAAGAAAAAAAAGAGAAAAAAAAAGAAAAGAGGAAAACTCTTGGAAGGGGGGTGTTGTGAGACCGATACTTTCCTACATCATGGACTCTCCCAGGACTATATTATTATGTGAATGGTAGTATCAGGGGAGTGCACCAGTAATGCGCAGCCGCGTACGATACCAATATCGGACACCACTGGATAGTAAGCTCTGCTTAGTCTTACACTATGCTTTATAACTTTCCTGTTTAATATATCTTTCTTATCTCCAACCCGTGTTCCGTGTTTTCCTTCCGTGGCCCCTACTTCGGCTCCACATCAGTTTCATTTCTCCACTTTTTGGGATTTTATATCCGGCAAACACGCATATATATATATATATATATATATATATATATATATATATATATATATATATTACACTGAATCATTCATATAGAAATTAAATTAATAAAGTTAATGAGATAAAATGGTGAAATCGCTTCGTTAACTAATTTTTTAAAATGCATTAACACACTAATCACTCCAGATTTTTTTTTTAATTATAAACTGTATTAGGTCTTTCTTAAATATGCAAGTACTTTCGACGGGTTCTCCGGTCATCATCAGGCATAGAAACAATTTTCTTTTTGGTAACATTCAGGTAGCATCCGAGACGAAAAAACATAATGAAAATCGAAATATGTCTTTTTGAAGTAGACCGTGGAGTTGTAACGCTAATTTTGAATTCTTAAAAAAATTTAAATGAGAGCCTTTTTTACACTTAAAAAATGTTTTTTTTGATTTGAACTATATTTAAGGAAGACCTAATACAGTTTATAATTAAAAAAAACAAGGATCATTACATTCATCGTGTGGCTAGTGGATTAATGCATTTTAAAAATTTAGTTAGCGAAGGGATTTTGCCATTTTATCACATTAACTTTATTAATTTAATTTCTATATGAATGATTCAGTGTAATATATATTAACCTGCTCCACATAATCGATATATATATATATATATATTTTTGTCATCCACAGACAGACTGTTTCACAGCTCATCAGTGTGGCTAGACGTCCAGTTGCCTCTAGCTAGGATCGAAACCCGACTGAATTTGCGTCAGTCCGAACTTCACCCACTAAGCCGTCAGCGTACGGTACGTGATGAAAGTGAATTTTAGCGTGTTTATTTTTAGATTCGGATAAACACACAGTGACTGACAGTGACTCAATTCTGTCGAAGAGTCGTGCAATATTAGCTTAAATAGTCAGTTTACAAATTCACACCTTCAAACCAGAGGGCTCAACCGAAATTAATTTTTCAGGAGATAAGAATAATATTGTCTTGGATTGCTCACCATTAAGATTAATGTTGAATCAATTCGATGCCAAATTCTAGGACAGTAAAGTCTTTCTGTTTTTCTCCAGGGATCACTTTGGAGCCTTTTTTTCCTATCCTCCAGTATGGCATGTCACCGAGGAGACGTTTGTGATGTTGGATTTGAGCGTGTAAATAGATGGGATCCGTCGAAAACGAATCAATCAATCCGTCTTATATTCTTATTGAAATTGAGGGCTTTTATTTTTTCATGGAAAGAAAGCTAATTCCAAATCCTTTTGGAATATTCGAATTGCCACCAGCAGCAAAAATCTTCTGCTGTGGGGCCGTTATTAATCCTCTGGGGTATTGACACACTAAATTGTATCGTCGTGGGATCAAACATCCCGTAAAAATATTATACATATATCATTTAGTTAATTTTAAATTTTAATGTTATTTTAGGTTTTGTTTTTTAAAGTATAAATGAAAATAAAAGTGGTTTTATTTTGAAAAATCTAATTAAAATCTGAATATAAAAAAATGAATTACTGATTTTCAAATATGCAAAAATATTTTTTATACTATTTCCATCATTCGGACTGTTGTCCTTATCTTTACTGCCATATTCGTAATTTTTCGGCCGTTGTATGCCTCGGCCTTCTTTAGTTGATGAATTTCGAACCGGACTTTTTTTTATTTAGACCACGGCGGTAGATAGTTCTAGTTCCACATGCCATGCCTTTTCTGGAGATCTCAGTTTATTTCCCAATATAGCTACTCAACTAAGTTTTTCTTTTTCTGCTGGGGCCAGGTATTGAACACACAACTCTTTGGGTCAAGTCACTGTTTGGATTACTTCAACAAACGCTTTTTATCCCCTGCGCCGTGTATCCCCAGTAGATAAAAGAAAAACAATGTTTGTGAGTTCAAAACCCGCAGAGGGGAATAAAAATACTTGGCGAGTTGAGATACAAATTAGATATCCCGAAATGTCAGAGTATTTGAAACTAGAACAATTCGAGGGCAAGGCTTACAGTCTTATTCTGCTCCAATCCATTTTCGACGATCGATTTGAGAACGCGGTTGCATACAGCTGAGAGTTTAGATATTACTGAGCGTGTTTGGCACCATGAATGATATCCATATGAAAGTTTCCATTTGAAGATGCTATTTAATAATATGGATCGGGAGTTACGGTTAATTCTTTTGGTTTTGTAACAATTTGCAGTGTTGCCCGAGAATACAACTAGGGCAACCTATTCTATATTAAATTTCCTTTTGTCCTATACTAAATTTGTTATAACTGATACAAAGGAAATATATGAATGGCCTAATAATTAGTAATTCTACGCCATGAATTTTTATGAAAGATTTCAGGTAGGTACCATCACTGCTATCATTTCAGATCCAGTTGATAATTTCTGTTTTCGAAAGGTATATATCGACCCCTAATTCTGAGAACACATGATGTAGGATGTTTTAATTTTTATGCTCGATTAAGGGTAGGTGTCGTCACTGCTTTCATCCCAATTCCAGATAATAGTTTCTGTTTTGGAAAGGTTTATCTTGAGTCCTATTTCTTGGAACACTTGATAGGGAATGTTTTCATATTTTTGATGGCTTCAGGGTAGGTACAATCACTGCTTTCATTCCAATACCAGATCATAGTTTCTGTTTTGGAAAGGTTTATCTTGAGTCCTATTTCTTGGAACACTTGATAGAGAATGTTTTCATATTTTTGATGGCTTCAGGGTAGGTACAATCACTGCTTTCATTCCAATTCCAGATCATAGTTTCTGTTTTGGAAAGGTTTATCTTGAGTCCTATTTCTTGGAACACTTGATAGAGAATGTTTTCATATTTTTGATGGCTTCAGGGTAGGTACAATCACGGCTTTCATTCCAATTCCAGATCATAGTTTCTGTTTTGGAAAGGTTTATCTTGAGTCCTATTTCTTGGAACACTTGATAGAGAATGTGTTCATATTTTTGATGGCTTCAGGGTAGGTACAATCACGGCTTTCCTTACAATTCCGAATCATAGTATCATTCAGGCTATATGAGATCACTGCTTTCATTCCAATTCCAAGTCATAGATGAATTCAGGCTATGTGCGATCAATTCTTTCGATCCAATTCCAAGTTATAGATTCGTTCTTGCTATGTGCGTTCACTGCTTTCATTCCAATTCCAAGTCATACATTCATTCTTCTGTTTACCATCGCTGCTTTCATTCCAATTCCAAGTGATAGATTGATTCACGCTCTGTGCGATTAATAATTCAATTCCAAATACACGAAATAGATTCATTCAGGCGATGTGCGATCACTTCTTTCGTTCCAATTCCTTGTCATAGATCATTCAGGCTATCTGCGATTACTGCTTTCCTTCCCATTCCATGTCATAAATTCATTCCGGCTATGTGCGATCACTGCTTTTATTCCAATTCCAAGTCAAAGATGAATTCAGTCTATCTGGGATCACAGCATTCTTTCCAATTCCAAATCATAGTATCATTCAGGCTATGTTCGATCTCTGCTTTCATTCCAATTCCAAGTCATAGTTTCATTTAGGCTATGTGCGATCACTGCTTTCGTTCCAATTCCAAGTCTTAACTTCGTTCTGGTTAAGTGCGATCACAGCATTCTTTCCAATTCCAAATCATAGTATCATTCAGGCTATGTGCAATTACTGCTTTCTTTCCACTTCCAAGTAATAGATTAATTCAGGATATGTCCAATCACTGCTTTCGTTCCAATTCCAAATTGTATATACACTCAGGCTATGTGAGATCACTGCTTTCGTTCCAATTCCAAGTCATTGTGTCATTCCAGTTATGTGAGTTCGTCTCTTTCGTTCCAATTCCAAATCATTGATTAATTCTGTATATTAACGATGACATCTTTCGTTGAATTTCGAAGTCATAGACACATTCTGTGCGATCACTGCTTTCGTTCCTATTCCATGTCATAGATTCCTTCAGGCTATATGCCATGATATCTTTCATTCAAATTCAAGTCATTCATTAATTCTGGCTATGACCGTTGACATCTTTCGTTGAATTTCGAAGTCATAGACACAATCTGTGCGATCACTGCTTTCCTTCCAATTCCAAGTTATAGATTCACTCAGGCTATGTGCGATAACTGCTTTCGGTCCAATTCCAATTCGTAGTTTTATTCTGGCTACGAGCGATCACTGCTTTTGTTCAAATTCCCAGGCATAGATTCATTCAGGCTATGTGAGATCATTGCTTTTGTTCCAATTCCACGTCACAGATCCATTCTTGATATGTGCGATCATTCCTTTCCTTCCAATTCCAAGTCATAGATACATTCATTCTATGTGAGATCACTGCTTTCGTTCCAATTCCAAGTTACTGATTCTATTTTGGAAACGTTTATCTTGACTCCTCTGTCTTGGAACAGTTTGTTTTTCAAAAAATCATTCTCATCCCAACTCCTAACGCCCATGACATCAGCATAGGCACTTCATGTTACCGTTGGGCAACTCAAATTAGGCTTCAGGCAGGAAGGGCCTTTATATAGCCTTAATTAGGAAACCGTGTCTTCCTTGTCTCTAGATGCAAGTATAAGTTCATACGCCAAACTTGTTTATGGTATACACATATCTTTCTATTTTTCTAACACACTTCTGGTTTTCTTAGACCCCGGTCCTTTCCCCGGTTCCATTGCGATGATTAATGAGCACGTTTTTTTATCGATCGTTAAAAACATTATCATTGGCGCCACATTCTGTTTGGCAAAACCATCTTTTTTTTTTTACCTCTTTTTCGACTGTTGAAACTCTGCTGCAGAGGTTCGTTCCGGCCGTTGTTGTTAAAACATTACTCAGTGTAATGAAGACGTAAATAGTGAACATTGTTTTGTATCCAGAGTAATTAATCATCATAACGAAATCCTCTGTTTTGGACGGGTGCTTCATTTTTGTATTGACTGCGGTTTGGATAGCTATCATAGCCTCTCTCAAAAATTCATTTATCATCTTTGTATCATCGTTTAATATAGTCTGCCTTTCGAGAATATTATTCACTTTTATATAATAAGATATCTAATTCCAGAGTTATAGTACGCTATTTGATTTACTATTATGCCATTTTTAATATACTGTTACTATTGTATCTGTCTATTTTTTTAGATAAGGTATCATGTACACTATTTATATTGCTCGAACTATCATCCTTATCTTTGTTGCCATATTTATCACAAATATAGCAACAAAGATGAGGATAATAGTCCGAGCAATGTAAATACTGTCACTTTTATAGTGCGATATATTTTAATTCTTAAACGTCGCAAGTGGTTGCACGAATGTGCCCGACAAACGTTTTTTAAAGATATTTAAAATAATATTCTAACACTTAATTGTGTTACTTGCATTATTTACATCATTCGGACTGTTATCCTCATCTTCATTGCCATATTCACAACGTTTCGGCCATTGTACGCTCCGGCCTTTATGTCTATGTCTCTCTATATATCTGTCTATATCTCAGAGATGAGGTATTATGATTACTTGCATTATTTACATTATTCGGACTGTTATCCTCATCTTCATTGCCATATTCACAACGGTTCGGCCGTTTTACGCTCCGGCCTTTATATCTATGTCTCTCTATATATCTGTCTATATCTCAGAGATGAGGTATTATGATTACTTGCATTATTTGCATAATTCGGATTGTTATCCTCATCTTCATTAACATATTCACGACGTTTCGGCCGTTGTACGCTCCGGCCTTCTTCGGATGATTTGAATTTCAAACCGAACCCTTTATTTCGTCCACCGGGATAGATTGTTGTAGTTCCACGTGACATGCCTCTTCCGGATGTCTCTGTCATTTCCCTTTACCTCAACTCTCCAAGTTTTATTTCACCACTGCTGTGACCTTGTACTGGACTCACAACGCCTTGGTTCTAGTTACTGGATCTAACCTTGAGAGACATGACACGTGGAACTAGAACAATCTTCCCCGTGGACGAAATAATGGATTCGGTTCAAATTCACATGAAGAAAGCCAGGGCGTAGAACGGCCGAAACATTGTGAATATGGTAATGAAGATGAGGATAACAGTTCGAATAATATTAATAATGCAAGTAATCATAGTACCTCATCTCAGAGATATAGACAGATAGTTAATTTTGTGTGTGGTTAAAATTAACAAATCATGTCTAGCCCTAGTTAACAACACATTGAAGAGATTAGCTGCCAATTTGACTTTAAGGAACCTATCAGAATTTTCTATTAAAACTGGAGTAAATAGTTGTGTTATCGGTATAGAATGGAGAATTCATGACCTCGGGAAGCTAACTGATAAGAATTAGGAACAAAGTACGTTCGTGGATAGCACCACGGAGGACACCTGCATCTATATAGAAAGATCTAGAAGAGTGGCCACTCAAGAAAACCTTCATTCCGTGATTTGATAAAAAGGTAGTGTGATATTTATTCCAGTTTTCCTTTTGTTTAATATAAAACACTTGACTTTAAGGTGTGCGGTTTATTCCAACGGATATGAAGACAATGTCTCTGGTGACTAGAATGGATTTGCGATTCGCGAGGAATGAGGCAGGCGTCTTGTCTCCTCACTTCTTTCTTCAATGTTTAAGAGTCAATGCTGCTGACTATAAGAAGGTGGTGTGCTCTTGATGGTTGTGGCGCGTGAGCCAAGAGACTGCGTCATTTTATAAGGCCAATACAGTCCAGGAATGTCTGAGGTAAAGTCTCCACGATCACGTTCGCTCAAACATATGGCCTCCGAGCTATCCGCGGATCTGAATCTAATATTTACGCGTAGGAGTCAACGCTCCCGTAATACTATAAAATCTCTGAAGTCCGCCATAATGAGCAGTGTGCAAAATAGATACAGATCATCTGATTTGAACATGTCAACGTTTCAGCCCGTGTACTGAAGCCGTCATCAATACTAACAGCAGATAAATTAAGTAGATTAGTCAAGAAGATTCTCAGGATTATCCATGCCAATTCTTTCATGAATTATGCGTCTTTTACGAAATTCATGCAAATGTCGTCAAAGAACTGAACCAAGCCTGTAATTAGATTCCAAACACCCTAATACCGTAACCGATAGCGACATATTCTTGTATAGTACTATATTCCTTAACACTTTGAGCGCTGCGTTCCTAAATAATTTTAACCCTTCAGCCTGAGCTCCTTCAGCTCAAAATTCGCAAATAATTGGTATGTAATGTTTCACGGTAGATATAAAAATAGTAACAAGTGTTTACCCACCGTTCAACCGGTGACTTAGCCGTAAGTCATTTTTCTCTACCACTGTTCAACCGGTGGCTGAGCATTACGTCATGTTTCTCTACCAGCGGTAAAGCGGTGGTCAGGGCTCAAAGGATTGATATCGTGAGATTTTCTTTCATTTACTATCGGATATTTCATAATGCTATTTCATAGCGCGGTTTTATTTCACTTAATATAGTACAAGTTTCTTTTATAATGGCGAATGTTTTAATAAATGGTGATATGATTTTGCAGTGCGATATTTTAAGAATATTCTTCTTTCCTTTAATATAGAACACTTGATTCTTCGATGTGCGCTTAGCGTAGACTGGCTGTTATCTTCACGATAAGTAGGATTGGCGGTTTGGGTTCAAATTCGATCCGATGCATAATGGGGCTTGGAAAGGTATAAATCAATCGCTAATCTCTCTGCCCAGATGTTAATAGCAAGACAGACTGTGCCCTCTTTGACAGGATTTGGCAGCTAATGTAGGAAAAGGAGAACTGTGAATTCAAAACAGTTTTGTTTGGGGGCGAAAATCTCCACCTCGTAAAAGTATTACTATGAAAAACTGCAGCAACAACACTTATCACAGTGAGTCTGTGACGTTAGCGTGGTGAGGCTGTGGCCTTATGCACAGAGAAGTTAGGGTTAACAAACTTCATTTCCTTTATAATGCGATAAAAATTGTCCGTTCCTTGTCGTTCTCCAGAAAGTCTTTGACTTATTCTGACATGATCTATATCTTAACAAGAGTGAGACTATACTAAAAAAAAAAGAAAAAAACGTTTTGCTTGTATATCTAGGTTGGAGTTCAAAATCCTTTACATGGCCTTGTGGGTGCTTATTTTCTACCCTACAACCTCTTTCTAAGAGCTGAAACGTTGCTTGGCTCTCGCATCTTTATCGCTGCTTTCATGGTAAATCTTCTTACGAGTTACATTTTCTAGTTCCACCAGTTCAGACCTTTGCCGCTAACACCCGTCACGCCATATACAGTGTCAATTCATCCCCACTCTATTTTTAAAACGGAAATATCAATCAGAACAAAATTCTTCACAAGAACTGATACTTTATGAAGCGACTGTCGTGATGATGCCTCCACGATCACTACGATCTTAACCACTTCAAGTCTAGGGTGAACCGTTATTTATCCTCTTCGTTGACGGAACTCGTTGCCGAGTATTGGGGGACTCATCGCCGTTTCCTTCTTTGGGGAATGAGCTCTGTGTTGGATGTGAAGAGACGTCCGCAGCCATGGTAGAGTAGGGGGATTCAGGGGAAGGAAAGCTCTGGCTTTTTTTGGTCTCTTTTCTTGTCTTCTGGAGTTTTCGAAGGATGTTGTTTATTCGTGGACCGTTCTTCTCCAGCTGTTTTTTTTCAGCAGCTTCCGTCTCTCAATTGACGGGATCGATTTCTGTCTTCAGCAAGATATTTTTGAACTAATCATGTATATTAGTTATACACATAATCTACAATTCTTACATACTTCTCTGAGGTCCTTACAAAATTATTCAGTAACCCTCTACCTTGAGTGACTCTTGGGCCTTGGTTTGAATGAACAATAATATAAAACATATAGCGATTTTATTGTTTTGTGTGATATTCTTTAACCTATAACAATTTTTATTTTATTTAATATCGTCCGATTATCTTGAAAATAGATTGAATATCTTCGTCTTTTCGTTCGTCTTTTGTTTGAAGATCCATTAATTTTTCTTTTTGGCTTTTTCTTTCTTTTTTTCCTTTCTTTCTTTCTTTTTTTCTTTTTGTCTTTCTTTCTTTATTCCCATGTGATACAGGCATTAATGATCTTTTAAATATATTTTTACAGTCCGTACATTTAGGATTCTCTTTTTGGCGTTTTTATTGACGAGTTTAACGTAATAAAATGACACAAGTCGAGACTGTAACGAAATGATTACTAAACGCATTTGGGAATTAGAGTCATTTTCTGGCCAACAAGACGTCATCTCATTGTCTTTCTTCAATTTCTTTCTCCCTTTCTAAGATCTACCTTCTTTTCTTTTTATTAAGACCGATTGCATTACTAATATCATTATTATTATTACTATTATTTCTTATTAAGATTTAGTTGTTTTAATCGCGCCATACACCGGCAATGGCGCTGAAAGAGACAATAGAACGAGGTACTTTTCTTTTTACTAATTGCTCACTCAAGATACTGGACAAAGTTGTACGAACACATTATGAGGATATGTAGGAAAGATAACAGTTAACGTTAGACTTGAACATTGTAATGGTTGGGGAAGCATCCTCTCGGGAGTATGTTCAACAAAGTAATGATTCTAGGGAAGAAACTGGAATTTTCTTCTTTCTAATCAGAATGGAGTGATTTTGGTGCATGTTCAACCCTGCATACGTGGCATAGAAGCTCTAAAGGTCATGTCGTTTCCAATTCAATATTAAAATGTTTATTTAACGAAAATACATTAACTTGTGACACAAGGACGAAGATCAAGTGGGGAAAGGCTGGCCGACACCGTGTATCCTACACGTAGCTAATCCTAATCCATCTTCTTTTGTGGTCTATCAGAGACCCAACCGATGAATTTGGATGCTGCCAGTTCTCCAGCTGTTGGGGAGACACTGCCATTGCGGTCAGGGCTACCACACAGTACGATAGAGTAAGACAAACAGTTAAAGACAAAGCAATCACGCGACCATCAATAACAGGAAAAAACGAGTACAAAACGTGAAACAAAATATCAACACTTAAAGAAGCGACGCAAATTTTCCAGGAATTTTTTCCACTCCAATAGTGGATTTAGTGCAAAAGCATTCCTCTCCCCAAATTTATAGACAAAATATACAGATGCATGCTGGGATTTCTTCCTAGCCAATAAGAAAGGTCACTTCTCGATCTCATCCGACTTTGTTCTGTATTTTCTTGTCTTGATGTCAGATCGCTGCGATCGCTTGTGTGTACCCCCTTTTTTGTATCAACACCAATTCTTAGTTTCTGAAATGTTTGCCTAATTATTGTTTATTTGCTTTGCATATATTGTTTGCTTGCCTTCTATTATTTCTTTTCTCTTCTTCTTGTTATTGCTGATTGCAGACTTCGTCAATTCTGTTTGTCGGAGAGTTCTGTTACTTATTTTGCATTTAACCATGACTACTCACTCCACTCCCACCCCTGCCCAAATATTTATCCCTCAATATTAATATTAGCAGTTAATATAGGACGGTACTCGGTTTCATATGACTCAGTCCCGGTCTGTCCTGTCTTGAAGTCAGAATGCTACATTCGCTTATCCAAAATTGCTCTTGTGGATTATTTCTTGCTCTTTTCTTTTTCTGGTTATTGCAAACATTGTCAGTTCTATTCGTTGGGTATTTTTGCCATTTGCATTCAAACATGGCCGATTACTATACAGGTTAGAACTGGTGTAACTAAGGAATGTAACCGATCAGTACATTTGTCATAAAAAGAGTGATAGGTTAAACAATCGTTTGAGACATCTGGAAAATGAAATGATTGTAGCTTGTGTAATACAAATGCCCCCCAAGGTCTTCTTTATCGATTAAAGCATGTGCAGGGATTACTAAACATCCTGGAGACAAGAGGGACAAGCATAGCAAGTGTTAATCCATTATTCCCGATCCGCGCTGTTTACTTAGAAAAGGCAAAAGGAATCTAAGTTACGGCGGTGGGAAACTGGCTGAAACATAGAGGCGAAATCAAGACAGATAAAGTTGAAAATTTGTCATTGGATTTTGCTAAAAATCTGTAGATATATAGCATATCAGGTTTAGCAGCATTATTCTAATGCCCGTTTGTAGGAGAGACTTTGTAAATCTGTTATGGTCCAGGTTTGGACCAAGGAAGAACAACACGAACACAAGAGTAGAAATAACGAAGATATATTACACGGAATAATAATAAAAGATGTTGAAGATGTTAGTATGACTGTCAGTCTGGTTTGGAGTGAACTACTATCGGCTCGACTCGATTCGATATTTAACAGTCCCCCTACGAGGAAAGTATGTGGCACAAGGCAGAGTTTAACGTGGGTTTCTTCGAGCCCGTCAGCTCGGCCAAAAATACTCTCTTAAGAAGCCGTATAAACGGATTCAGGGCTTGTCTACTACCCCGGACGAGGCTTTGCCGAAGCAGAGAGTTTGACCTGAGTCGCGCACAGTCAGAGACTGCGGCTCGACTCGATTCGTCTCTCTCTCTCTCTCTCTCTTGAGAGGCGTAGTATACATAGTGTTAGGAAGAGTTCATTCTGTAGTTATAGGTAAGGACCCATAACAAAATCACAGATACAAAAATAGTAACTCCTTCGTGTGTAAACCCATCTCCTGAGGGGTTTGTAACACATGTATTTATCATCACTCAGTTGCGTCTCACTCTTTGGGCAGAGTGCACTCAGTGGCGACTCCGTCAAAGGACAGAGTCTCAACTTAGAAAAATTATACTGATAGGTGCGCAGCACTGGGAAACAGCGGGGACTGCGGGCAATTTTTGTTCGTTGCTCGGGTATACGCGCTCGGGTCCCCACCTTAAAAAGACCTTGTGTCACAACTCGTCTAAGTGGGGAGACAGAGTAAATACCTAGTAACGCCTTTGAACAATATTCGGTCTAACACCGCTAATTCCCATACACACACGCACACACACACACACACACACACACACACACACACACACACACACACACACACACACACACACACATATATATATATATATATATATATAACTTAACCGATTGGGCCACAGAGGAGCGTTCGGTTAGCGATGTCGATTTTACTCTTTTTAAACACAGTTCTCCATGATTTTCTTTCATACATTCATATCTGCTCGATGCGTATCCAAATGTAAACAAATGACGTCACACATTATGAAATGGACAAAGTCCGACAATTATTTTAAAACATTTTTTAATGTTTTTACGTTCTTTTTATAGATACAAATATTTAAGTAAATGCCCTGTTTATATTAAACAGTATTAACAACATTTACTGGCTTGAATGTCCGAGAAATTTTCAGAGAAAACATGCGACCTGTATCCTATACGGAACCGTCATATAGCCTTAAACGATTGGGCCACTGAGAAGCGTTCGGTTAGCAAACTCGATTTTACTGTTTATATATATATATATATATATATATATATATATATATATTCTTTTACTCGTCACGTTATCTAAACTTTATTCCCATATGACAGGTAGACAGTTTGTTTCCATTAAAGGTTATAAGGCATATGCTAAGCTATGAATATTCCCAGTATTTAAAAAAATACGAATGTGGCAGTCGTTAATAAATAAAAAGCGAATAAAAACAGCAAGGTTTCAATAGCAGCAGCAGCGTACAGAGTAAAAAAATGGGTGGTGTCGGAGCGTGCAGTGAAGAGTGACAAGCAGCAGTAGCAGAACTCATCAGCAGGCAGGTTAGATTTAAAGCTCCAACACAGGATTGTACCACGAGTAAATAGTCTATTGGCTGAAAACATTGGTTCCTGAACTCGATGACATGGTAACTTTGAATTCAATACTTGGTTTCGCTGGGAACGTGGAGAGTAATAATAAACAATAACTGGATGAGATAATCAAAGGAACAAGAAAATTTTATCCACGTAGATTAAAAAATAGCTTTATTCGGAATTCCCCAAAGGCTACTCGGATCAAGAACCACCTGCTGAAGACCGGAGAGCACAACATTCAAAATATTGTGACAATAAAAAAAAAGGTGAAGAGCGTATGGAATTTATGAAAATAAGTTTGTAAACCGAGTTGCCATGGTTAAATGCAAATGGCAAAACTGCCCGACAAACAGAATGGACAAAGTTTGCAATAAGAAATACCAAGAATAAGAAAAGAAAAGAACAAGCCAAAAATAATCTAAATCAAGCAAAAAATATATGCAAGGCAAATTAACAGCAATAAGGCAAAGCAACAGTATCTGTCTATATCTCTGAGATGAGGTATTATGATTTGTCTATGTAGAGTAAGCAGTCATGGTTAAATGCAAAATAAGTAATAGAACATTGTCCAAATAACAGAATTGCCAAAGCTTCCAATAAACAATTACAAGAAAAAGAAAAGAACAGGGCCAAAAATAATCTAAATCAAGCAAACAAGATATGCAAGGCAAATTAACAGGAATAAGGCAAAAAGTTTACAGTAGTAGCGTTCTGACGTCAAGACAAGTAAGACCTGGACTGAGTCAGATGGAAGTGAGAACCGGCCTATATTAATTGCTAGTATTAATAATGATGGATAAATATTTGGTCAGCGCTGGGCAAGGAGTGGAGTAGCTATAGTCAAATGCAAAATAATTAACAGAACTGCTCGACAAACAGAATTGACAAAGTTTGCAATAAACAATAACAAGAAAAAAGAAAGTAAAGAACTGGGTAAAATACAATCTAAAGCAAAGCAAACAATATATGCAAGGCAAATTAACAGGAATAAGCAACAGTAATATGGCAAAAAGTTGACAAACTAAGAATTGTTTTTGATGCACAACAGCGAATTCGTATAAACGAATGCAGCGTTCTGACTGCAAGACAAAACAGATATGAAACCGACGACTGGCCTATTTTATTGGCTAAGAATAAATCCCAGCATCCATTTGTGTGCTTCCGCCTATAATTTGGGGAGGGGAAAGTGTTTTGCAATCATTCCCAAATTTGATGGGAACTAACAAGACAGTCGAAGACCTCGCTTTTCAAATAGCAGTTCATGTCGTAAGCTTTGTGGAATCTATAAAACACAGATACAGGTCTTTTTGAATGTATATTGATAACTTTCTGAACATGAAAATAGGATTTTTATTCCCATAACCCGAACAGTATTACGTTGTTTTACCCTATTTCTATTCTAATTCTGCTATTAGAATTTTAATAAATATGATTATGTGGTTCACGACCTGATTGTCCGATGCAGTTCGCATTCATTGTTCCTGACTAATTAGGTATCGCTATATGCATAATTCTACTTAGGTTTTCGGGTTTTTCACCGTTGTCATATATTTCGTTAAGTAACCCCATCAATCCCCCAAAAACATCTAAGACTGACAGCAGCTCTATTAAAATTCCATCCGGGCCTAATGTTTTGTTTCTGTTCACCTTTGCCAATCAGTTATGTGTCTTGCGTCATACACGCTCAGGCGATCATTTATCTTTCGATACATGACTGACGAGGCAGATTTTTCCCCCGAAGTAGGTTAACGTTTCTTTCTGCGATAGCGTTGTAGAGGAACTTTCCGCAGTGGAAACTGTATTTGGACTAAATTCGGTCCTAAATAGGTTCAACGTACAAAAACGTTAGGAACTTGTTATAATAAGTATTACGCAGAGTAATCGAGTTGTGGTAGCTGACTACTTTCGTATTCGACTCCCAGTCGACTCTCACTGACTCCTACTTATATTAGGTGGGAGAGTCTATTATCTATAGACTAGGTGTGTTTCACCATAACAGGTAGACCAGTTGCTATCCAAGGCTATAGAATCCGGTCTGTTTTTTCTATTTGCCCATAGCTAGGGGGAAAAGAAAAGGATTCATACCTTTCCAAAGGGTATTAGCACGTAAGTGAATGTAATGAATTCGACTGGAATTCGAACTCGGCTCTCCGATTCCTCAATCCTACTTATCTAATATTTTAATGCTAATCGTTTTTCAATGTTTTTCTTCTTTTGTGTTTTACGTGTTGTGTAGCCTTTCTATCTTTGAACACTTATCGTTGAGTCATTCCTCTTTTACTTACTTGCATTTATTTCTGACGTTTTTGCTTAGCAGTGTATATTTTGTGCCATCGCTTTGCGTCATCTGCTGTCTCGTTTTCATTACTTGGAAAATTTAATCAGTTATCCACTTCTTTTTTCTTTGGGGTTGTTATCTATTTAGCTATTGTCACTAATTGGAGGGGAGCTTGTAAAAGATAAATATTAGAAGTTGCCCGATCAGAGTTATTAGTATACCCGTGATATATAAACACATTAACACGGCAGGACGGACCAGGCTGACTGAAAGGGATTGACGAATAGGCATCGTTCACAATACGCTATACAAGGAATTATATATAATTATGTATACAGCGGTCACTATTCGTCGCACACAGATAAATTATTACAAATATGAATACAACAAGTACTATAAAAGTATAAAAATACAGACACACACACATATATATATAGATAGAGAGATAGATCTTAATAAATACACATATACCTACATTTGGTGAGCGACTCAAGTTTCGTTGGTTATCCATCTGGTCGGGCACAAGATATAGCATATTGTTTATTTAAAAAAAATATGCAGATGCTCATGGGATGGACGCCGATGCATAATTCAAAATTAAAATAGTACAAAAATAGTACTAAAGCAATACGGGGGTTTAAGTACAAGAAATGAGGTGTATGTATAAGTCAATAATAAAAAAAGAGAAAAAAGGGAATTGAAATATGCTTAAAATTTAAAATTTGAACGGTGGACGCTTTCACTGGTGTTGTAGAGTTATTTCCTCAGTGGAAACTGTATTTGGACTAAATTCGGTCCTAAATAGGTTCAAACGTTAAGAACTTGTTATAATAAGTATTACGCAGAGTAATCGAGTTGTGGTAGCTGACAACTTTCGTATTCGACTCCCACTGATTCCTACTTATATTAGATGGGAGAGTCTATTATTTATAGACTAGGTGTGTTTCACCATAACAACTGGTTAAAGGGAGGTAATCAGTGTATGACCTAAAATAGGAGCGGATGGAAAATTAAAATTTAAAATATATTTTTAGGGTTTAGTCAGAAATAAGAATATTGTTTACTATATTGACAAAACACAGTTCTTGATAATGACTAGAACAAAATAAAAAGCACGAACACTAGACAGTTTATTAATAACTTCAATCCCGATATAAAACATGTCATTCGTAAATTAGAATAATAAAATACTAAATTAAATAAACTGGTCGTGTCAATTGAAATAATCTTGTTTGGAAAATAGATACATTCGAACAGTTTGAGATACATAGACATGAACGAACAGAGATAGATAGAAAGATAGATTTTGAACAGACTATGATAGTATCTGCCTATATCTCTGAGATGAGGTATTATGATTACTTGCATTATTTACATTATTCGGACTGTTATCCTCATCTTCATTGCCATATTCACAACGTTTCGGCCGTTGTACACTCCAGCCTTCTCAAGGACACATGGCCCACTGGATAAAGACATTGGTTAGATTAAGTGACTACACCTAAAGAGTTGTGAGTTCAATACCAGGCTACAGCAATGGTGAAACAAAAATCTTGGAAACTTGAGTTAAAGGAAAATTACTGACATATCAGAAAGAGGCATGACACGTGAAACTAGAACAATCTATCCCGGTGGACGAAATAAAGTGTTCTGCTCGAAATTTCAATCGTCTGAAGAAGGCCGGTGCTCACAACGGCCGAAATGTTGGGAATATGATAATGAAGATGAGGATAAAAGTCGGAATAATGTAAATAATGCAAGTAATCATAATACCTCATCTCAGAGATATAGACAGATATATAGAGAAACATAGACATAAAGGCCGGAGCGTACAACGGCCGAAACGTTGTGAATATGGCAATGAAGATGAGGCTAACAGCCCGAATAATGTAAATAATGCAAGTAATCATAATTCCTCATCTCAGAGATATAGACAGATATATAGAGAGACATAGCCATAAAGGCCGGAGCGTACAACGGCCGAAACGTTTTGAATATGGCAATGAAGATGAGGATAAAAGTCCGAATAATGTAAATAATGCAAGTAATCATATTACCTCATCTCAGAGATATAGACAGATATATAGAGAGACATAGACATAAAGGCCGGAGCGTACAACGACCGAAACGTTGTGAATATGGCAATGAAGATGAGGGTAACAGTCCGAATAATGTAAATAATACAAGGAATTATATACAATTATGTATATAGTGGTCACTATTCGTCCCACAAAGATAAATTATTACACATATGAATACAACAAGCAGTATGAAAGGGTGAAAATCGGAAGGGTTTTAATTGTAATATTTACTAAAGGGAAAAAGCCCAGTCCGGTGGTATTTTTATGTTGCTTGTGGCTTTCCTTGATCTCTTCTCACTCTCCATAGTAACACTAGGTTCCTCATTTTTTCTTTACAATTATGTCCACGCAGTACAAGGACCAAGAGCCACTCTAGATAGAGAGTTATATAGTTAGAGAAAGAGTGTATATGGGATATGTGGGGTTAGATAAGACTTAAGCATAGACTTGAATGGCTTAAGATTATAGTGATCCGTGGAAGCCATCTTTTGGGATTCGATTCCAAAATAAATATCATTCCACATAGAAGTATCAATATCATCCAAATGCCATATCAATATCATTTCAATATCATTTTTCAATATCATGATTCAATATGATTTCTAAATCATTCCAATGAAATATCAATATCATTCCAATGCCATATCAATATCATTTCAATATCATAATATCATTATTCAATATCATTTCTATATCATTCCACATTGAAATATCAATATCATTCAAATACCATATCAATATCATTTTTCAATATCATGATTCAATATGATTTCTATATCATTCCAATGAAATATCAATATCATTCCACAATTAAATTAATTGATTTTAGTAATCGGGCAAGCATCCTCTTGGGAGTCGGTTCTACAAAGCAGCGGTTCATGGAAAGAAGCGGCTCGTGTGGAACTTACATCTAACCAATGGAATACCAAAGGAATGAGCGTGGGGTTTACTGCAATCTTCATCGTATGGTGGGTCTTAACTGTACCGGTTAGGAAATAGCGATAGAGTAGTGTGAAGCCTGTGACGTTTCGATTCAACAGTGGTAAAGGGGTTTTAGGGTGGAAATTAATTCATCATCCGCAAGGCAGCGTAGACACGTCTGGATTCCCTCGAGACTGGAAAGTGAAGACCGGGCAGCTCCTTTCTATATATGACTGCAGTGAATTGGAAATCCAACCAGGATTCAGCATTGGCGGACACAATCTAAACAACATAAGATATGCAGATGACACAGTACTTATAGCAGACACGGAAGAGAAATTACAAAGCCTCCTACAGAAGGTAGCGAAGGAGAGCGAGAAGAAGGGACTAAGCATAAACTACAAGAAGACAGAATGCATGGTCATCAGTAAAAAGACGAGCCCGAATTGCGATTTGCAGGTCGGGGACACTAAAATCAAGCAGGTGCAGAAATGAAAATATCTGGGAAGGATTTTCACAGAGGACGGTAAGTGCGACACTGAGATTCGTAGACGTATTGGGATGGCCAAGGACGCATTTTAAAAAGCTGGGCAGACTATTGCAAGACAGGAGGATTTCTTTGGTAACAAAGAAAAGAGTACTGAGTAATGAGTAATGTGACATCTGTCCTTTTTTACGGCAGCGAATGTTGGACGATTTCCTCAAAGATGAAAAAGAGACTCGAGGCGATGGAGATAGGGTTCTACAGAAAGATGATGAGTATATCGTGGACCAAGCGTGTGAGCAACGATGAAGTCTTGGAGAGGATGCAAACAAGGAGGAGTTTTATACTTAACATCAGGAATAGGCAACTGAAGTTTCTGGCAAATGTAATGAGAAAGGAGGGCCTGGAAAATTTGATACTCACAGGTCGAATAGAAGGAAAGAGGGACAAGAGAAAGCAACGCATGTCATACCTGACGGACTTGAGCAAGTGGATGACAGAACGTGGTCTGGGGTAGGTGGTAGAAGGACGAAACCTATTGAGAGCTACAAGGGATAGGGAGAATATGGAGAGCCATGATCGCATATGTCCTGAAAGGACACGGCACATTAAAAAAGAAAGAAAGACGCCAATTTCAGACCTAATCTGGCTCTTGTAAATGTGGCAGATATCAAGAGGGGGCAGGTACTTGGTTTGGTTTGGTTTTTTAGTGTTTTGCGGCATATCAATCTCGATGAATTATTTAATGCCGACAAAGTTTTTATTGCTGGTAATATTTTGTTTTGTTAAAAATCTATTTCTGGTAATATTTTTTTCCTTCAAAAATGTATTGCTGGCAATAATATTTTTCAAAAAAGCATTGCTGGTAATATTTATTTTTCTTCAAAAATTTATTGCTGATAATTTTTTTTACAAAGTATTCCTGGTATTAAAACCCATTTTTACCCGAGTTTCGGGGTTAACTATATGCCCATAGCTGGTACCCTAACAGGTGCTACCACCCCGGGTCAGGGTGAACTTGGGAACACCAGCAATTAAGAGGTGGTTCCAATTCCTAAAAACCTCCTGATCAGAGGCCTTGCTGCTGGACGTAGTTTATCGTCTTACCCAGGACGCGGATGTAGTTTATCGTCATACCCAGGACGGAGAGGCAGGTACTTACTGGGACGGTAGAGGGTATCGGTCATTTTCCTAGTATCTTTGGCGATCGATCGTATTTACGACTTCCACTTGAGGTCTGAGTTGATTTGATCGCAAAAGGCGCTTAAGGCACGGGCCCTCCCTGAGAGAACATCGTGATAAGCGAACATTGAATCTCACGTCACTCACCACTTCTCACGGGAACATGGTTAATTCATCATACCCAAAGGTAAATAATTGCCCTCCGTAACCCTCCACCAATAGGAAATCTTAAAGTGGGTGGCTTATTGATTGCCTTCATTTATTTCTATATTTGGTCCTAAACGACATTTGCATATTTTCCTTTGCAAACTGGATTTCTAAATCGTTTACTGATTGTGAGCAATCTTTTTAGGTTCATACTTTTGAATGAAAGGAACCACATCATGATGATGGCTTTTGGAATGATCTTCTTTCTTCTTTTATGTGAGTGTCCCTTCAGAGCGTAGGCGATCATGGCTCTCCACATCTTCCTTCCCTTGTAGCTCTTAATAAATTTTGTCTTTTTATTATCTCTCCTAAACCTTATTCCGCAATCCATTTACTCAAGCTTATTCTTATTCTCTTAGGTGGCGTGTCATTTAAGAACGTAAGCGATCATGGCCCTCCACATCTTCCTTCCCTTGTAGCTCTTAATAAATGTTGTCTTTTTGTTATCTCTCCTAAACCTTATTCCGAAATCCATTTACCCAAGCTTATTCTTATTCTCCTAGGTGGCGTCTCATTTAAGAACGTAAGCGAACATGGCACTCCACATCTTCCTTCCCTTGTAGCTCTTAATAATTTTTGTCTTTTCATTATCTCAACTAAGCCTTGTTCCGAAAATCCATTTACCCAATCTTATTCTTCTATGTGGCGTGTCCTTTCAGGACGTAAGCGATCATGGCTCTCCACAAGTTCCTTTTCTTTTTTAGCTCTTAATAAATTTTGTCTTTTTCTTATCTCCCCTAAACCTTATTCCGCAATCCATTTACTCAAGCTTATTCTTATTCTCTTAGGTGGCGTGTCATTTAAGAACGTAAGCGATCATGGTCCTCCACATCTTCCTTCCCTTGTAGCTCTTAATAAATTTTGTCTTTTTATTATCTCTCCTAAACCTTATTCCGCAATCCATTTACTCAAGCTTATTCTTATTCTCTTAGGTGGCGTGTCATTTAAGAACGTAAGCGATCATGGCCCTCCACTTCTTCCTTTCCTCGTAGCTCTTAATAAATGTTGTCTTTTTGTTATCTCTCGTAAACCTTATTCCGCAATCCATTTACTCAAGCTTATTCTTATTCTCTTAGGTGGCGTGTCATTTAAGAACGTAAGCGATCATGGTCCTCCACATCTTCCTTCCCTCGTAGCTCTTAATAAATTTTGTCTTTTTGTTATCTCTCCTAAACCTTATTCCGCAATCCATTTTCTCAACCCTATCAAATATGTCACTCGCTGCTTTCCACTATTTCTCTTTGCCACAATCTGCCTTGTTAGTATCAGATTTTCCAAACCCTCTTTTCTCATTACGTGCCCCAGAAATTTCAACCGTCTCTTTCTGATGATATCTAAGTTTCCTTTTGTTTCTATTTTTTTCTCAAACCTCGCCATTGCTCACAGATTCGCTCAGATAAAACCCAGAGTAGCCTGCGCGAGGGAGAGCTTAGTACAACGCAACAAGACGCTACATAACCCAAAATATTCATTTAAAACTCATATTCTGAAATAGTCTGGCAAGTCAAAACTCTTATATGGATAGCGTGAAAGTTGTTCAGAAATATCTAAACTGTCAGCTGCCTACTACTTTTTCAGATTCGTCGGTAAAAATGGCTTCCAGCGAATGAAGTGTATAGTTTTTAGCGAGAACCACCCTAGTATGGATTGGCACGGCAGTATTACAAACAAACAAACAAAGTACCAAATAAGAGAAATCACATTTAAAGACTTTCTACAGTTCGACTATCGCCCGGTTTACACTCTTTCGTCGTTTTTTTTTTTTTTTGAAGAGGAGTAGAAGTTTAACCTTTGTCTGCTGTTTCGGATTGCGTTTCTGGGTCTTTCTCATAAAAGCCTCCTTACTCTCAGTAACCTATTGCGTTTTAATGGTACTATCGACTTCCTTGGACTGAAAAGAAATAATCAAGATGTTGGCATTAAACACTACATTGAACATAAAGCCAGGAAAGAAACCGTCATCAATATTGAAGAGAAATATAAAAGTGGATTTGAGAAACCTATTTTCTTGAAAAAGTGTTTCAATAAAAAATATTTTATAAATTTCAACCAAAAGAACAACTAACTGCAAGGTCAATGAATGTCGAATGTTTCTTCATATATTATAGATATGGACATATACTACCCTTTGATCACAGTACGATGGTCAGGGAGTGCAGAAAAGCCTAACTCAAGTAGCATTAGCGGCTTGCTTAAGGAATTTTGAATGTTTCCTTATAAGGAAACGGCTAATATAGGGTGACCCCAAGAAACGGGAACTTTTTAACAATCCAATAAAACCAAGAGTGATGGAAGAAAAATATTTAATTCATAGTAATTGAAACCTTAAAACATGCCATTTAAGAAACAATGATGGAATTTTCATTTTTTTTAAATTACGTCCTGTAGATGGCGTCCTCCTGTACGAATGCATTCTTGAAATCTGCTGTTGAGATCCCTATTTACTGCTGCAACATCTCAGCTGGGATACTGTGAATTTCATTCTCGTTACTAAAATGGCGAAATGTTTACTTGCTCAAGGTCACTGTCTCGCAGTGTTGCCACTTGCACATGTCTGGCAATGCGGACTTCAAAAATTCCCGTTTTTTGGGGTCACCCTGTATTACCATTATCATTTATTCCTCCGTACATTGTTATGTGGATGTAGAATCTACTATGATTTTTTATTCAAGGATTTCCCTATCAATTTCACGAGAAAGACACTGTCCACAATTTCCAGTTTCTGTCTTTATCTATTATTAAACCAATTCACTTCCTCCTCTTTTCTTCTCTCTGTCTGCATATATGATTCTGTGGTCGTCGACTACAGAATCCCTATTATCTATCTTTGTAGTTTCACACGTTTCAAGAATGTCATTATTCAGACTTTCCGTTTCCTTTCGGACATATTCCAACTTTCCGTATTAGTACACTAGCTTAACATTCCATGTCGGGATTAGGGCTTCGTGTTTGCTATTTCTTTTAGATAAAAAGCTTTAGTTCGTTTTTCGTGAGAGGCAAAAGTTGAAGCTAGCAAAAAGTGAGAAGAACAGATACTGGCATTGAACTGAATCGTTTTAATACTAGCCTCCATTTTTTCACGATTCAATGTTAATACTTTTTCGATTTTTTATAGATTACTTCAATAATTTACGAGAAAAACGATGCGAATCGTATTGAAATACCATTTTCTATCTATCTATCTATCTATCTATCTATCTATCTATCTATCTATCTATCTATCTCGGTCTTTTCAGATCTATCTATCTATCTATCTATCTATCTATCTATCTATCTATCTATGTCTCTTCATATTGATCTATGTATCTATCTATGTATCTAACAAGCGGTCTATCTCAATTCTATCTATCTATCTATCTATCTATCTATCTATCTATCTATCTATCTATCTATCTATCTATCTATCTATCTATCTATCTATCTCAGTTCATATCTATATATTTATCTTAGTTTCCACCAATTGCAACTTGCTCATATGTCTCTCCCTCTCTGTCTATGTCACTTTTTCTTTCTTTCTTTCTCTCTCTCTCTGTATATATATATATATATATATATATATATATATATATGCGTATATATATATATATATATATATATATATATATATATATATATATATATATATATGTCTATTTAAAAAATTCAGATATATTATATCTGTAAAGGGACAATATAAATAGAGACAAAAAACTAATCTTATGACATGATAATGTCCCTTAGAGGGAGAAACGCGTCGCTTAATATAAGTTTTCCTTTTGTCTTTGTTCATACAAACATTGTCTGTAAAAACAGTTTTATTATATATATATATATATATATATATATATATATATATATATATATATATATATGTGTGTGTGTGTGTGTGTGTGTGTGTGTGCGTGTATATATATATATATATTTATAATACTACTAATAATAGATTAATAACGCGTAGCTTTTAAAATCCATGACGGCAGTTGGGAGACTGGTGCTACTGATCGATTAAAATGGTAGAAGCACATGTATGAGGGGGCAAACAGCTTTGAAGAAAAACAGGTTCAGCCATGGAAAGGTGAAAACGTGTCACGAGAAAGGTGCTGCCGATGGAAAATGGCAATACACTTTTTAGGTGATATTTGTAGCTGTGTTTCTCGCAAGCTGACCTGATCCACCGTATAATTATCCATGCAAGAACACCACCAACTGCTTAGATGCAAAGAATTTCTGCACATTTACCCCCACCCCCACCCAATTTATAAGAAAGCATGCAGAAATATATCCGGATTAGCTTGACATGTGAAATCGAAAAATATCAACATGCAATCCAATAAGGAATCAAAACGAGATTTCTTTTTTGCGTTTGCTTATGAAAAAAAAAAACACTTAATCTCTTACAGGGCTTAAAACTTATCGTAAGACACACAATTTATAGGTAATTTGTACATGTCTATATTTCTGAGATGAGGTATTATGTACATTATTTACATTATTTGAACTATTGTCCTCATCATTGTCGCCATATTTATTAAAACGTTTCGGCCTTTCAGTATCTGTCTATATTTCTGAGATGAGGTATTATGTACACTATTTACATTATTTGAACTATTGTCCTCATCTTTTTCGCCATATTTATTATAACGTTTCGGCCTCTCAGTATCTGTCTATATTTCTGAGATGAGGTATTATGTACATTATTTACATTATTCGGACTATTGTCCTCATCTTTGTCGCCATATTTGTTACAATGTTTCGGCCCTTCAATATCTGTCTATATTTCTGAGATGAGGTATTATGTACACTATTTACATTAATCGGACTATTGTCTTCATCTTTGTCACCATATTTATTACAACTTTTCGGCCGTTGTACGATTCGGCCTTGTTTAGGTGGTTGGAATGTCGAACTGAACTCTTTCTGGAACTAGAACAGTATACCTTAGTGAGCGTAATAAAGGGTTCAGTTCGACATTCCAACTACCTGAAGAATACCGGAGCGTACAACGGCCGAAACGTTGTAATAAATATGTCGACAAAGATGAGGACAATAGTCGGAATAATGTAAATAGTGTAACTTGTACATATTTTCTTCATTTTCTTGAAATGTTGTAAGAGCCTCCACGCATACTTACCATGTATAATCTAGCAAACTAAGGTATGTAGGAAGGTATGTAATAAAAATACATATGTTTTAATTAGGCTGTAGACATTTTGATGTGACTATCTCCGTATATATTGAATTATGCCTTGGAATTAAATGTTCTGATCTATATATTTGGAAATGAATTAAGTGCATTGACAAAGAAGAAAGTTGAAAAAATCTATATAGAATGAGGTCTGGATTAGTTTACCACGTGAAACCTTAAACTGTGAATGTGCAGTCGAAGAAGCAATTGACACAGGAGTAGTGGTTGTCAAAGAAAAAGTGTCAATCTCTTGCCGGGCTTTAGGATCACTGCAAAGAACAGTTTATAGGATTACATGCACATGCGACATTTTACACATTGTATTCAGATTTTCACTCTAAAATAATGATTCCATTTATTCTAAATTCTCTAGAATAATATTTAAATTTGAACAGAGCATTGCTTTGCGTAGAGATTTAATCAAATAAATGTATTTTCACATGTAAAATTTATTTTAAAATTAGTGTGACAGTGCAAATCGCCCATGCAGTAGATGCCTTAACTCATGTGGCAATGACAAATAGTCATACTTAGTGAACGAGTCACCAACAATACATCACATATTTCAATCTATATATCTATCAGTTTGTTCATATCTCTCTCTCTATCTATCTATCTATCTATATATATATATATATATATATATATATATATATATATATATATATATATATATATATATATATATATTTATATATATATATGTATATATATATATATGTCAGTCTATTTATCATGCTCTCTCTCTCTTTCTTTCTCTATATATATCAGTTTATTCATATCTATCTATCTATCTATCTATCTATCTATATCAGTCTGTTTATATCTATCTATCTATCTATCTATCTATATCAGTCTGTTTATATCTATCTATCTATCTATCTATCTATCTATCTATCTATCTATCTATCTATCTGTGTCTATATATATCAATATATCAGTCAATGTATCTCTACCTATCTATAAATATTCTATATTTCTCTCACTATCTATATATCTATCTATATATATCAGTTTTCTTATCATTCTCTCTTATATATACATATATATATATATATCAGTATATTCATATCTATCTATCTATCTATCTATCCATATACGTATGCATATACATATATATTTATATATATGTATATGTATACGTATATGTGTATATATATATATATATATATATATATATATATATATATATATATATATATATATATACATATATATATATACATATGCATATGTATATATCAGTCTATTCCTATTTATCTCTCTGTATCTATCTCTATGTCCATATTTACCCATATATGTGTGTGTGTCTAAGTCGTCATACCTTTGCACATCACGCTTACTATCAACTTTTCGACTTCAATACATAAAAACACACACATCTTGTACCCCGATATTTCATCAGGACTTCAAACGTTTCATTCTTTGCCGAATGAACGCGCTACATTCCACTGAGACTGACCTGAAGGAAAACGATTTTTAACATCTCTTTTTCAACAATCTTCCATCAAATCTGAAAAATGGACAGAATTTGGTCTGGCACGAGTGCCAAATATTTCCCCGAATCTTTAATCTTCCCAAAAATGGCACAAATTACATTTTAGCCAATGGCCTGCTTTTCCTATAGTTTTAAGTAAATTAATATTTCTTGCGAAAAGATATTGCATCTAAATTGATTCTCTGACGGACAGATAAATAGAACATCTACTTTATCTATAGTTTAATAAACACACACACACACACACACACACACACACACGTAAGAAGAGAGAGTGTGAAAAAGCGAGAGAGTCTTTAAGTAAAAAAGTGAGTCCCTCAGTGTATTGGCAGAGAGATAGTCAGAGAGAGAGAGAGAGAGAGAATTGAATGAGTGTAAGAGGGTGAATATGATTCTGTAGGGTGACTGAAATAGGGTTTGGGTGAAACGCAGTATACATACATAGATACATACACATATACATATATATATATATATATATATATATATATATATATATATATATATATATATATATATATATATATATATATATATATATATTGTGTGTGTATTTAGGAAAATCTTTCATTCATGCATGTTTCATTAAATAATATAGACAAGTGTTGTCTATTTATTTTATGTAAATTCTTTTCATATAGTCTGATAAGCTTAATAAGATTATCATTAAAAGAAGAAAGAAAATCACAATATTGATACATAGTTTTTAATCCTATGTAAGCTTTCGGCTTACATATGCCATTATCAAATATAACAATTATATTACAATATATTAAACAATACACGGACAAAACAATAATGATAGTATATTTTTGTTTACAGGGAAAATTTCCAAGCAACGACAAATCCGTGCATATGAAACTCTGGAAACGAAAATCGCACCGCAGCTCATGACGTCACACATGACCACACGAGAGTGAAAACGAGAAGTATTAAGTATGGGAAGCCATTGGTATAAACCAATGGCTTCTGCTATAGATTATAGGCATTTAAGAATATTTGTGGAGATTTCATAGTTTATTTTGTTCAGGTTAGGTTTCAACTATTTTATGTATATAGCTTCAAGGATTTTTGTTTTTTGTTTATTGTTTTCATGTTTAAGTATAATTGTGTTGTCAACAAGGATTTTCCGGAATTGTGTATGTGGCCAAGCATGTTCTTTTAAAGGCCTAAAAATGTTAGAGTTATCATTCAAATGTAGTGTCAAGCGTCGTGAAAACGAGTTTGAATGATAACTCTAACATATTTAGGCATTTAAAACAACAAAACATAGATAGATAGATAGATAGACAATCTGAGTGAATGATCGCGAGAGAGAGAGAGAGAGAGAAAGAAAGAGAGAGAGAAATAAATATAAAAAACCTGATTGAGTAACTGACTTAGGTTGATCATCTTTATGTGCCGTGTCCCCGAGGGACGTAGGCGGTCTTGGCTCACAATTTCCTTTCGTTTGTAACACCTAATAATTTTGTCTTTTTATTATTTCTCTTAAATTTTGTTCCACCATCCATTTACTCAAGCTCACTAAGTATGTTATGCATTGTTTTCCTCTGTCCCTCTGGCCTTCAATCTGTCCTGTGAGTATCAGATTTTCTTAGCCTTCTTTCCTCATTATGTGACCTAGAAATTTCAGCTGCTTCTTTTTGATGCTAAATATAAGGGTCCCTTTTGTTGCCATAATCTGTAACTTCTTATTCATGTGCCATGTCCCTTCAGGACATAAGCGATCATGTCTCTCCACAATTTCCTATTCTTCATAGCTCTTAATAAATTTTGTCTTTTTGTTATTTCTCCTAAATCCTGTTCCACCATCCATTTACTCAAGCTCACTATGTTATGCGTTGTTTTCCTCTGTCTCTCTTGCCTTCTGTCCATCCTGTGAGTATCAGGTTTTCTAAGCTCACTTTCCTCATTATGTACCCTAGACATTTCAACTGTCTTTTCCCGATGTTAATTATAAGCGTCCTTTTTCTTTCCATTTTCTCTGAAACATAATCGTAGCTCACATATTCGGTTCGTGTCATCCCCATCATCCTTCTGTACGACGACATTTCTGAGGTTACAAGTTTCTTCTTCATCTTTGAGTAGATTGTCCAGCATTCACTGCCATATAGGATTGCAGATATCACCTAGCAGATCAGTACTATTTTTTTTTAACTAACGAAGTTTTTCTGTTTCTTAATACACTGCTTAGCGTTTGGAAGGCATCTTTCGCTATCCCAATACACCTTCCGATTTCAGTGTCACGTTTACGTCCTCTATTAAAACAGTTCCCCGATTTTTGAATTGTTGTACTTATTGGATTTTGGTATCTCCAATTTGCATTTGGGGCTCATTTTTTGCCAATGATCTGCCTTCTGCAGGAGTTTCTTTTTAATTTCCTTTCCGTGTCATCAACACTGTGTCATCTTCAGGTTGACGGCAGCAGAAATAAAATATTGAAAAATAAAAATTGGTCATTGTCTGGAGTACAGACAGAACTTGAAAATTTTTATTAGATAAATATTTCTTATTATAGTCGGACCATAAACCGCGAGAGTTTATTTTAACAATTGAAAGGAGATTCCAAAAGTTACTTCTCCAGAACTTTAAGGTGGGCAATAAAATAAATGGCATATGATTTTGACATTGCGTACCTCAAAGGAAATACAATACTACATATCGATCCGTTGTCATGGTTACAATTTAATAAACATCAAAATAAAAAAAATAGTGTTCCGGATCAAGAAATATATAATATCTCTACAAAGATATTGGAAATTCTACAAGATCCAATATTAAGCAAGAGTATAAAAAGAAACAGATGGAATAATTATTCCAAAGCTGAAAGGCGTTATGGAGAAGAAGGGCATAAAATAAGGAT
>OZ038515.1:72865486-72951315 GCA_964036315.1 Acanthosepion esculentum
GCAATTTCTTGGCTAGTGATAGTCCTATTCTTCGCATCTTCTCTCTTGATTACTCTGCCAGTTCTATCATCAATCTTTTTCTTTCGTCTCCTTGTTTCCTCCTTGGAGAAGGAGTGGCATCATTATGTGCCCCAAGCACACGAGAGACAGTTGATTGCGAAGTTATAGCAATTTCTTCAATTTCTCTCGTAGACTTGCCTGCTTTTGAGAGGGCAATAATAGATGCCTTAAATGGTTCTGATGCGTGTTTGTACCCTTTCATCTGGTTAGTGACTAAAGTGGCTATTTCAAGCTGTTTTTATACTGTATGAGGCTTTCTGGAATATTCTGGAATACTCTAGATTTAATTTAAGCTGTTCTAGAATTCTCTAGAATATTGTTCTGAGTGTACTGTAAAATAGTTTTCAATATTTTGTCAAAAGCTCTTTAAATTTACCAGTTTAATCATTAGAATGCGATATCTGGGTCACTTTTTTTGCACAGAGTTTTTTCCTGAATCTCATTTATATCCAAATTTATAATTATCAATAGAATACCTTAGGGTGAATAAGCTTTTTTCCTGGGTGGTCGGGAAGGGGTCTTTATATTAGTAAGATTAAAAATTATTTTAACCCCAAAAACAATAGACGAAAAATATTTTTAGTAAAAAAAATCAGGTGAGTCACTTTTATCGAACAGCACTGTATATATATATATATATATATATATATATATATATATATATATATATATATATATATATATATATATATATACTCTTTATGGATTATATTCTCCATGCAAGTATAGATCATCACTCGTATTCGAGAATACCCGTTTACTAGGACGGCTAGCCAATCCCTATTGCAGACGCTCGCTCAGGCACATTTGTGTTTATTCAACACCCACAAATCCCACCTGTGGTTTATACTGCAACTATGCTGAGCAGACCTTAGTTACAGTTTCTGGGAAAGAGCGTGTTATCTAGTGTAATCAGCACCCTCAAGCCCTCGGCCACGATGACTTGCGAGTTCGTACTAGCACACCTGTCGACTGGTCCCCAAGGATTCTGCCTACACAATTTCACTCATAAGGCTTGGGTCAACCTCAACCTGTGGTATGCTTTTTAATCACTTTCCAGTCCGATAACACCAGGAAGTCTGCTTCCTGTCAAATTGACCATGTTGAGATTTGAACCCGGATCTCATGTTCAGAAAGCGAACGTTCTAACCAATCCTCTCTATAAGTAATAGTAGTAATAATCTAATGATGGCTTTGAATGAAGCGCTAAATTAAATTAATTTCCTATTCTACTTTTTTTATTTATAAAATACTTAAGGCAAATCCGTATAACGGAATACCTTTAACAACCTTTGCGGATATGAGAGGTTTCTTTTATCTCCCTTGCTTTGTTTTTCTCGCTGTACACCAAACTTGGAGCAAAATTATTCGAATAATGCCGGTGTTATTGACTGAGAAGGAAAAGACATCAATTCTAATTCGTCTCTCACAGTGATTGCAACCACAATTACTATTATAGCGACATTACTGCAGAGTTAAAACATTTGATTCTATTATTCATTCTATAAACTTCCACGCTAATGGAATTATGGGCGCCATGTCTATCCATTATTGCTTATATATATATATATATATATATATATATATATATATATATATATATATATATATATATTCATATATATTCAGTTTCATGTATATTAGTTTGTAACCCTGTGTTTCACGATTTTGAGATCAGCAGACAAAAAGAAAAGCGAATACACACAAGAGATAGAATGCACATCACCACAACCAAAAAGGGAAAGCAGTTTAAAAACACAGAAGGAAATTCCCCTCTCCACCAGACACAAATAATCAAACGCAAATAAGCATAAACAGATTGACTTTTAAAAGAATAAACAAGGCATGAAACCCAGGCTTACAAACTAATATGCATACAACTGAATATGTTAGTTCTATCACAGATATGATATTGAACACTTTCCTCTAAGTACCCTATATATATATATATATATATATATATATATATATATATATATATATATATATATATATATATATATATATAAACTCTTCAATGAATTGAGCCCTCTGAGTCACTTGCGTGTTTATTCTAAAATAAATACGTAAAAATTCACCTCCCTCTCTGCCCGGAGCTGATAGCTCAGGAGAAAAATCTCTCACTGATGCCAAATCGGTTGGGTTTCGCTGCAGGCTTTAGCCATTTGAGTGTCTAACACACTGATGAACCGTGATACAGCGAAACAGTCTGTCTGTGGATGACCCACACGCACATTGGTTTGGAAGAAGAGGCAGCGTCGAATGGCCACCACATTCACCTAACATCAATGGGTTCCTTTTATGAGAGAAACTCCCAAATAGTGGACGAATTAAATGAGTACACCTCAGAAGTATTTATTGCACTTGATGCAGAACGACATTTGTGTCGTCCTATGTGTCACAGTGTTCTGAAGCGGTTCCAGGAATCTTGCAATGTTGAAGGAGGACATTTTGAGCACTTAAGAGATTAAACTTTGCTAAAACAATGTAAGTAAAGTGTAAAACAAATGTAAATAAACAGTTTTGAAGAAATATGATTGTAACAAATAAATATGAATGTACTAAAATTTATTTAATGAATATGGCGTACACTCTTGCTAAGGTCAAATAATAGTCTAGCAGACTTATATATATATATATATTATTTTTCAAAGAATTGTATCCTCCTCTGACTGCCTCCTTTTGACCTTTGAGGTCAGGTACAGGAAAACAAAGGCAGTTATTTTTATTGGTTTTATTGGCTCCCCGTGCCCCGCCAGAATCGATCCTTCATATCTACAAATCAAACATTCGCCTTTGCATGGAGTATTGCTGCCATATATGGTCTGGTGCCCCTTATGTTTGTTTCAAGGTTCTTTATAAAATCCAGAGACGGATATGCACTGTAATTGGCCCTGATCTGGCATCTCGTCTTCAGTCGTTCTCTCAGACGTGCCGTCGCCTCCTTCTGTCTTTTTTACAAATATTTTTATGGTAACTGCTTCGATGAGCTGCTTTTGCTAGTTCCCAAACCTCATGAATTTAATCGTTCTATTATGCTGGCATCTCGCTCACACCCTTTCACTGTGTGAAACTGTTAAATGTAGCCGTCTCTTCTACTCCAATAGCTTCATGTCTCGCACTTCTCGCCTGTGAAACTCCCTCCCCTTTTCCTGTTTCCCTGATAGCTATAATCTCCAACTATTCAAATGTAATGTCAATCGACGTTTCCACATGTCCTGATCTATCCCTATCCTTCTCTTCATCCTTTCATCTATCACTCCTCTTTGCTCTAGCTCCAACTCTCTGTAACCCCTTGCGTGCTAGTGGCTTCCTTGCCTTTGCTTGGGGTAAAACCTTAAAAAAAACTGATCTGGGGATATTAGGAAGATAGAAAGTGATTTCAGGGAGTTAAGTTTTTGAACGTCATACACATTAGACTTGGTTATTTCGTGAATCGGGGAACTTGATCCCCAGTGGAGTGTGACAGGCGACGTGTTTAATGAAATAGATAAGTTTAAAATAACTTTTGTTGAAGTGCTCAACTGCGATCAACGGCCGAGAAAGAAGATGTCAACGTTATGAGTGAATTAAGAACCACGCCTCAAGAGCAAACCCCCACCAAAGGGCTATGCTACATTAAGTTTAAGCCTAATTTTGGCCCACCCTGTGAAATGACAAAGGACAAAGGCGCAACTGAAATAATAATACTGAAGAAGTGCCCAACCGTGAGGAACAGTTGCCCGAGACCGCGCCCTCCCATTGCACTAGTGGTAGGGATCGGTACTCGCACTGAGGCCTGCGAAACTGACGGTTTCAGGGGCTGAGGAGAATTTTTGTTCCTGTCTTGGGTGTATGCGCTCGGGTCCCCACCTAAAAATAGACCTTGTGTCACATCTCGTCCTAGTCGGGGGACAGAGTAAATACCGCGTGTACCTTACCTTTTTGAATAGTTACACGTCTACTTATCATCTCTCAAATGCGTCTCTGTCTTTGAGCAGAGTCCGCTCAGGGGCTTCTCTTTGAAAGGACATTGAAATGAATAATTGAATTCGGACCAGTGGGAGCAGAAGACTTGCTTGGACACACACACACGCATGAACACACATACATACACTGTACTTTATATATAGGATGTTTATTTAAATTTATTCTTGTCCTAATTTAGAAAAAGGTAAATAATATGTATGCAATTGTAGTTGTTTAAAATATTTTGATAATTTTGCATATTTAAATGCATTTTTAATAAAATGATTTCGTTTCAAATGTATTTCTTTAAAAATTGTAACTGACTGTTTGCGTCTTCTGTCGAACTCTCTGCTTTGGCAGAGAGGAACCCGGACGAGGCTTTGCCGAAGGGCAAAGTTTCGTCCGGGGAGGTAGACAGTCCCTGAACCCGTTTATACGGGTTCTAAATGGGCATATTTTTGGCCGAGCCTACGGGCTCGGAGAGCTCACATTAAACCGGCCTTGTGCCACATTCGACTCACGTGGGAGGGTTGTTAAATATCGAGACGAAATTGAGTCATGAGCAGTCTCTGACTGTTTGCGTCCTCTGTCGAACTCTCTGCTTTGGCAGAGAGGAACCCGGACGAGGCTTTGCCTACGGGCTCGGGAAGCCCACATTAAACCGGCCTTGTGCCACATTCGACCCACGTGGGAGGGTTGTTAAATATCGAGACGGAATGGAGTCGAGCCAATAGTAGTTCACTTCAAACCAGACTGACAGTCATACTAACACCTTCCATATCTTATTCTGTGTAATATATCTTTATTATTTCTACTCTTGTGTTCGTGTTGTTCTTCCTTGGTCCTAACCTTGGACCATAACAGTACTGGCTTCACTTATTTTTATAACCTTGTAAATAAACATCACGAAAAGACTCAAAATTGTATACACTAACTGCGGTGTCAAGGGAATAACCGCCCTTTTGTCATACATTTTTTTTCGGTCACAAAAGTTAACGATTAGTCATATTTATATATCATTTTCCCAGACTCCAATCAATCAATATATACCTATCTCCAAAATAATTAAATTGCTATAAACTCAAATATAAATGACTAATATTTACTTATTCCAAAATCAGGTAAATGATTACAGACTCAAATATAAAAGATCAATATTTTCCTATTCCAGAAATAATTGCTTATCGGTTTAAATGTAAACGACCAATATTTACCAATTCCGACACCAAGTCAATGTCACCCTTTCTGCTTCTTTTATACTTGTTCCGGACACTGTTTTGCGTATTTCTCTCGACAACATGGAATAAAAAGGATTCTTTCTGAAACCTCGTCAGAGTAGTCAGTTCTCTCCACAATACCTGACTGACCTTGGCTTTGCCGATGATCATGCATTTATTTCTCAATGAATTAAGGAAGCAGAATCCTTGCTGCAACCACTCGAGCAAACGGGATTAAGACACAATATATCGCAATCTATCTGGAACCATCCGAGTTGAAGTCACACCATAATACATCCATCGAAAGACTTGACGCCTTCAAATATCTTGCATCTCATATAATAGAATCCCAAAAAGACTTCAACATCCGAAAGCGTTTGCATCTGATGTGTGTAACAAAATTCATAAGATATGGTGTTCCAATGTTTCACTATCCTTAAGAGTCCAAAGGTTTCGGAAATTGATTGAACCAGTCCTACTTTATGGACCAGAAAGTTGGACATTATCTGTTCGTCTTAAAAGAAAATTGGATGGAAAATATCCAAATCTATTTAGAAAAATCCAGAATCTCAGTTGGAGATCCCATGCAGCACCTAACAAAATCTACGGAGAACTGAGACCAATCTCAAACAAAACAATTACAGCCACCGAGCAGACAAGGAAATCGTCTGATCTTTACTCCAATGGCATCCTTCTGGAAGTGTCTTCTCGCGAAAATTTACTCAGAAACCATAGCTCGGGACTCAGGGTTGGACACTGGGAATCTGGGGACTGCAATGCAGGGTCGAACATTGTGGAAAGGGATTATCAATGGAGTTACACCCAACCATTGGGAGTCGGAGGGTGATGATGATAATGATGATGATGATGATGATGATGATGATGATGATGATGATGATGATGATGGTGGTGGTGATGATGATGATGATGGTGATGATGATGATGATGGTGGTGATGATGATGATGATGATGAAATGTGAGCAGACTTAAATATAAATGACCAATATGTGCAGCAGACAATTTTTTTCAGTTTTATTTTTCTCTCGAGCAGTGATTCTCCACCGACATGCCACGTGACACTAGTGTGCCGCGCGATACTCTTAAGCGAGCAGCGAAATACTGTCACGGTATACATACATACATATATATATATATATATATATATATATATATATATATATATATATATATATATATATATATATATATAATATTTTTAGTTTTTAAAAATATGATTCCTCCGCTACATAAGAGTTCTCATGTTTCAAAAGCGAGAGCCGAGACCCCTAACATAATTTTTTAAGTTATGAAGAGTTAAGGTGTCTGGACCCGCTTCCTTGTCAAGCGAGAATTTGGGAGTAAGCTATCTTTTGGTTAGCTAGTGTTTACCGTATTTATAAACACTAGCTAACCAAAAGATAGCTTATTCCCAAATTCTCGCTTGACAAGGAAGCGGGTCCAGACACCTTAACTCTTCATAACTTAAAAAATTATGTTAGGGGTCTCGGCTCTCGCTTTTGAAACATGAGAACTCTTATGTAGCGGAGGAATCATATTTTTAAAAACTAAAAATATTATTATATTATATATATATATATATATATATATATATATATATATATATATACATATATATATATATATATATATATATATATATATATATATATATATATATCGCGATATATTACTGTGTTACAGTAGTATTATTTGAATAAATGAATATTGAACTTTTTTTTCAAATATTTTTTGCCATGTTCCTTCTAATATTGGACTTCAGTTATGTGAAGAAGAATTGGCCACTATATCTTGTGATCGGCGGCTCAAAATAGTGCATTCGACGGTACCCATTGTTACATTTTCGATTTCAATACAAAAGGTACATCCCACATTAGCTAAAATGGTTTTATAAGTTTTATTGCAATTTTCTACTTTTACTTGGTCTGTTGTTCTTGTCACTTCCTTAACAACAATTAATTATCTATTTTCCTTATTTATTTTTATTTTTCCTTATGTTATTTTTTAATTTTTAGCTGTTTACCACTCTTCTCTGTGCCAGTGATTCAAACATTTGACCATTCGTCCATACATTAAATACTGTGGTCACATCTGGCCGAGAGATCCTGCTGTACGTTAGGACAGGTGAATATTGGAACCGTGGTACTGCACTCAATTTGAAAGTTAGGGTTTGACATGATAAATAACGACACAAAATATTCTTCCAACTGGTTAGCATTTTTTGAAGAAACCTGTTTGAAGAGTAAGTTTAGGTTCAAAATCTTAGCGTTGCAATTTTATTGTGGTGATCAGTTATTGCACAACCTAATAAAATTTACAAATTTATGAAGCTTTATAAATTTTATAGGGACAAGATGCATAGCACTAGCAAATTATTACTAAATCATTGTGCCATCAAATAAGACATTCATTTGCTTCAAATGAAAATTATACTGCATAGTTTATACATTATGTACTATATTATACAGTGCTGTAGTTTTAGTGAGATTCTCAGTAAACAATGCAAATTTAAATCTTTATGTCTTATAAATTTTGTCCAGACGTATTATGGTTTTATAGACACTTTTATCTATTTTTGTTTGTTTTTATTAATTATAACAAATAGTATTCATTGAGTAGCCTTTGTTTCGGGGTAATCTTTTACAATTTTGTACACAGTTTTTACTTATTGAATACAGTAAAAAAAACGCATATTTTCTCTGTGATGATTCATTATTATAATTCTGTTTCCAATATATAGTGCTGTTCGATAAAAGTGACTCATCTGATTTTTTTTACTTAAAATTTTTTTCACCTATTGTTTTGGAGGGTCAAACTAATTTTTAATCTTACTAATATAAAGACCCCTTCCCGACCACCTAGTAAAAAAGTTTACTCACCCTAAGGTATTCTATTGATAATTATAATTTTGGATATAAATGAGATTTAGGGAAAAACTCTGTGCAAAAAAAGTGACTCACTTATTTCCTGCAACTAGTAATCAATAGAAACATAACCGAACAGCTTCAAATAAAGAATAATAGAGGCATAATTTATTTATAATAGGTAATATAGTACGAAATATTTAATAATCTGTGGGTCCTCCTTTATTTTGAATAACTTTTTCAACCGTTTTTGGCATTGACTTGATTAGGTTCTGGCAAATCTCATCTCCAAGCATTGAATTCCATTCGGATATGAAATTCACAATAAAATCCTCTTTGTTGCTCAACTGCTTTTTCGAGAGGCTGTACTTTATAATGCTCCATAAATTTTCTATAGGGTTGGGGTCAAGAGATTGGGGCGACCATGTCATAACACTCACCTGCTTCTCATCAAAGTATTCCTTCATCAATTTTTATTTGTCACAGGGAGCATTATCCTGCATAAAAATGAGCTTGGTGGGGTCGATTTGCACCCTTTCAGCAGAAGGAAGCAGACAAGACTCTAAAATTCTCTTGTACTGCTCGCTCCTGAGGGTCTTTTCAATAGGTTTTAAGAAACCAGTTCCATGAAAAGAAAAGCATCCCCAGAAGATTATACTGAACGGATGCTTGACAGTACTTACTGCTAAATTCAAAGAGCTTTCAAAGCTTCTTCTTCGGATTTTAGATCGCTTATCCTTTGAATTTAGCTCAACTTTCGTTTCATCGGAGAAGAGAACATTTAGTAAAAAAAAAAAAAAAATCAGGTGAATCACTTTTATCGAACAGCACTGTATTTTGCTTTCAATATATTTAATACAAAAGTCGTCAACTTGTATTAATTCTCGAAATAGTAAAATTTTGAAGTCAGTTTGTAAGCAAAAAACCTGCGGAAATTAGGTATTTTTGTAAGTTTTTTTTTTTTCAGATGACGTTAAAAAGTAAATGCTCAAAAATTGGTAAAAGCTATGATCCTAATTTTTGGTAGAAATACTTTCATACACAGTGCAATGCTGATTTCCTAAAACTTGTGAAAAATCAAGCTACCTTACTATACATCTCGAGCTTCTTGACAAAATGTAAAGGTTCTGTAAGTCTGCCATTCGTGACCAGGTGTAACTTCAGTCACTTTCTCACCGACATGACGTCGCCTCCCTCTGTCCTTTCTACAAATGTTTTCATGGTAACTGCTCCGATGAGTTTTTACCTTGGTGTCTCGACGGCATGAATTTAGGAGTGCTAATAGATTGGCAATTAGGTCCCACCCTTTTTACTGTTGAGCTAACTAGATGCAATTATCAACTGAACTCTAACAGTTTCTTTCCTCGTACATCACACCTGTTGAATTTCCTTCCGACTTCTTGCTTCCCTGATAACTACAATATTCAAAAATTTAAATGCAACGTCAATCGTCATCTTCCGTTTTCTTAACCACTATTCCTTTTGGTCCTTTCTTCAAATCTCCCCATTCTGAGTCTTTACATCCCCTTTCAATTTTTTAATCCCCTGTACCCACCCTGCATTATAATGAAACAATTACCACACATACATACACACATACACACACACACACACACACACACATATTTAGCTCTTGAAAATATATTTCAGTTGAGCACTGTTGAGTGATAAGCTAGTTCTATAAACAACAGCCACCTGCGTTAATGCAAAGCTCTTCAGTAAAATGAATTGGAGCACTCTGGCTGGTTGGCATTTGTTTACATTCGTAAAAAGAAATACGCTAGATTTAGCTGTGTAACTCTGCCGAGTGAAGATAGCTCAGTGGTAGAATCTCTGACTGACACTTGGGTTTCGATCCTGGCTTGAGGTATTCGGATGTCTAGTCGCACTGACAAGCTGTGATACAGTGACACAGTACTGTCTGCGAATGACATAATTTAACTCTTGAAAATATATTTCAACTGGGCACTGTTGAATGACAAGTTAATTCTATAAACAACAGTCACCTGCGCTAATGCAAAGCTCTTCAGTAAAATGAATGGAGCACTTTGGCTGATTGGCATTTGTTTACATTCATAAAAACAATACGCTAGATTTAGCTGTGTAACTCTGCCGAGTATATATATATATACATTACGTGTTTTACGTACATTATATATGTTTCAAAAGTTGTCATGACTGTGGGGACAAGGTCCGACGCTTTGTAAAATGCTTCCGTGGCATATATCACAAATAGCCGAATAGACAAATAAGTCCAGCTCCAAGCTGGAGAAGAGGCGAAGGCAGAAAACTAGCGCCTCATAACCATCTACTCCGGGTAGACGGAGCTCGACAGCCCAGTAAAACAGTCTGTCTGGGGGAAGGAAAACTCTGATTTTAAATCCCCGCTGCCTTGCGGTCATATCCAAATACAAGAAAAGGCTCTGTAAGTAAGTCCAAAATAAAAACCGGAGTGGAGACCCGAAGGCGTTCGGCTGTCAACATTGGTAACTTTCCGGCAAGACCTGCAACCAACCCGTCCTCAAATGTAATATCCTGTATACTTTGGACTTTGTAGATACAGCCGAGAGTGGGGCCATTTAGTCTGGGCAGCTGACGACCTGGAAAGGTTACTACAGTTTCACGCCAAAAGACTGAATGCTGATGAAATAGGCTGCTACCTTCATCTCGCGAAATAAACAGATGCTTACAACCCTGATACGTTCTACAATGAGAGCCTGACACCCTGTTTTCTTCGATAGAATGAATACAACGATCATTGTTTCTGATTTCTATTCTGTGTTGGTCTCAAGTTCACATCGAACCTCAAGCGCAAATATTATATTTGAAACACCCGTCCTTGTACAGTCACCAACGTTAAGCAACGTCGACTCTGGTCTGTACTAGATGGGTGACAGCATAGGAATTCCAGGTGCTGTAAGCTTGGATGTAATGGATAACAGCTCGGAAATGGAAATCAAAAAGAGGCGAGTTCCAATTCCAGTCGAGTTTATTATATTCATTTACACGTAGATCCCCTTGGGAAAGGTGGGAAGCCACCTCTTCCACCCACACCTATGCGATAAATAGTAGGACTTTTATCTGTAAAAATCTTTATTATCTCCAAAACATTCTTACAATGTAAAACTATTTTCTGGCTTTAAATAATCTGCAAAGGGTTGTTAATCCATAAAATAACAAAATCAATTAATCTTTACCCACCTTCAAAATAATGTCTATTATTAATGACGTTTTCAAATGTTTCACTTCCAGACCAAAATAAATCATCGTCATTGTAGGCTAATATGCCTACCACGGAAACAGTTTTGTCGGAAGCATTACTTAATCCGTAAACACCATATCCCATTGGAATTTGCTTCTCTTGTTGGCTTAAATCTCTGTCCATAGTTTATCCTTGCAGAAAATCAGTTTTGTGGTTCATAGAATGTAATTTCCATTGACGCCAAGCCACAACTGTCATCATCAGTTGTAAAGCCGTTCAAGTACAAATTAGTGAATCCTTTCTATTTCTGTAATATGACCACCAAATTCTTCAAAGCACCATCCCAATAGGCTTGCTTCTGGCATAATACAGTTCGCTGCCTACAGTTGCCGATATTAGGAGAGTGCAAAAGACTGAGAATTGAAAGTAAAATTTCCCTTTTTGTTTTTCTTTCAAAAAAGGAAATAAAGTTGAAATTATTTACAATTCTACTTGTCAAGATGCATAAAAATTTCCAGTTATTATTAAATATTTGCAAAGCGTTTTAACAGAGGATGGAAAATGTATGACCGAAGCGCAACGAGGATTTTTGTACAGTATGGTTCACCCTTGGTAAGGCAAGAAAGCCACTCGGGGTAGAGAGTTAGAGGAGTAAGATACACAGTTTATGCGGATATATGAGGAAGATAACGAGTAGCCCTAGACTTGAATAGGTTAAGATTGTAGTGATCATAGCAACGGTTCACGAGAGGAAGCTGCTTGAGTGTAACTTACATCTCACCAGTGGAATATGGAGGGAATGAGGGCGGTTCGCTAGGATGGGAGTGGCATGGTGGGTCCTAGCCATGAAGGTTAGAACAAGTGAAACTAAGGGATAGTTCGTCTGATCACTTTACATGGAAAAGCGATAGAGCATTGAGGGGCTTGCGGCCCTTCGTCTGTTATGGAGGGGCTGCACGGTGGAAAATAATTTGTCACTCACAAGCATGCAGAGACGTTTGTAGACTCTATCGAAACTGGAAAGTGAGGACTGTGCAAATATGACGACATTATTTCATTTTAGGTCGGATCTGGATTTTCTAAACGAAATTTCCCTAAAAGTAGCTATAAAGCAGTGAGAAGCTTCCGACGCTTTCATTCGACAGCGGGAAAGGGGCTGTAAAGTGGAAATTAATTCATCATCCACAAGGCCGCGTAGATGCGTTTGGATTCTATCGAAACTGGAAAGTGAAGTTCGACCAATTAATGTCCATATTTGGCTGCAGTAGTCCAATTTCAGACTTGACTTGGCTCTTGTAAAGGTATCGGATAGCATGAGGAATCAGGTGCTTACTCGAGCGCTACAGGGAACCAACCATGTTTCCTGCATCTTTAGCGATTTATCATGTATACGTGTTCAACTTGAGGTCTGGGTGGAATTTAAACCCAATAGTCGCTCAAAGCACATGGCCTCCCTCAGGAAAGATCCGTTCATTGTGACCGGTGATAGTTTAGGGTCGGAAGTAACAAGGAAAACTGAAACGAAAAGGACACTTAAAATCAGAAAAAGGCCGCTAAGATAGATAATGTGTAATGAGACCTTGGTAAAATTGGGGGGCTAAGGGAGCAACGGGGAGATCCAGACAATCTAACTGATCGGCTTATGTGAATAGATGTAAGAAAAGGGAGGGTAAGAGACAGTAAAAGACATAAAATACTGTCAGCTACAAAGGATGTGAAGTTGTGGAGAACCATGGTTACCCACGTCCTGAAAGGACCCGGCACGCAGAAGTTGAAGAAGATGGATCATATTGACCGACATTTTTCTTTCAATTGTATATCTAGCATCTTCTGTTAGAATCTAGAAAAAACTATAAGATAAAGATCATCTGAAGCCTGGAAGGGATGTTTTACAGCAGAAGAAATATACAAGACTGATGCATAGAAACTTAGAATATGGCAGAACTGATGAGGATGGTGAGATAATAATACACTCCTGATCAAAAATTTAAGACCACTTGAAATTTTTTTATAAGAGACTGTTTGTCATGGATACATTATAAACTTTTTCTTACTTAAGGTTACTAATTCTATAATCTAAAAGGTTATGTAGACAAAACGTTATAATCCAATCAATTTATTCAGAAATGGACATTTTTATAAAATGAGGCGTTTTACACTTGATCAAAATTATAAGACCAGGGCGTATAAATTGTTAGAACTAGGGTAATTCCAATGTTTTTAGTTCAGTTAGAGATTAGCAATCACTGTGTAAAGGTGTCACCATGCCTAAAGCAAGCAAAATTACCGAAGTTGAGCGTGCTCGAATTCTAGATTTCCATAATCAAGGTTTGTCACAGCGGGCGATCGCAGCTGAGGTAAATCGCAGTAAAACTGTCATTTGCAACTTTCTAAATGACAGTGCGAATTATGGAAACGTAAAGTCTACTGGTAGACCCCCCCCAATTTCTCCGGCATTGAGTAGGAGAATAAGACGGGATGTTGTGAAAGCCAGTGGACTTACTTCTAGTCAAATTAAGGCAGCCACGGATGCTGATTGCAAACCAGTAACTATACTTACGACAAAAAGGCATGGTAAATAAAAAGCACAAACAAATTCCTCGGCTGCTTCCACGTCACAAAGTGAACCGTTTAAGGTTTGGTCGTGAATACCAAACAGGGGACATTGAGAAGTGGAAGAAAGTCCTGTTTTCTGATAAGAAAAAATTCAATCTAGATGGTCCTGATGGCTTCCAACGATATTGGCATAACAAAAACATGCCTCCTGAAACTTTCTCCACACGTCATAGTGGGGAAGGGTCCCTAATGCTATGGGGTGCCCTTTCTTACAAAGGGACGATGGAGCTCCATGTGGTGCAGGGTCGTCAGACAGCTGCTGGTTATATTAGCATGCTACAAAAAGCATCGTTGGTGACGGAGGGCCATCGTTTATGGGGGGATGGATGGTTATTCCAACAGGATAATGCTGCAATCCACGCTGCATGCCGGACTTTGACCTTTCTAGAAAAAATGTGGTCCATCTCTTGAGACATCCTGCATGCTCACCGGACTTGAACCCAATTGAAAATGTTTGGGGATGGATGGCAAGAGATGTTTATCGAACGGGCAAACGATATTGAAAAAAAAATGTCCTTCGTGAAGCTATCTTCAGAAGCTGGAACAATATTCTCGCAGCTTAATGGAAACACTAATTTCTAGCATGTCCCAAAGAATTTTTGAAGTCATCAAAACCAATGGAGGTAGAACTCATTATTAAATTTGGTTGTTCAATGTTTTCGTACACTTTTCGTAGAATTTTTGTCTCTGGTCTTATAATTTTGATCAAGTGTAAAACGCCTCATTTTATAAAAATGTCAATTTCTCAATAAAATGTTTTTGTCTGCATGACCTTTTAGATTATAAAATAAGTAACCTTAAGTAAGAAATGTTTAAAGTTTATCAATGAAAAACAGTCTTTTTTTAAAAAAATTTCAAGTGGTCTTAAACTTTTGATCAGGAGTGTGTGTGCGTTTCGTCTAACCGTTCAGTCCTAAGGCATGAACTACTGCACCTTCAGGATATGAGAGAGAGAGAGAGAGTGTGTGGGGGGGAGAGAGAGACATTCCTTTACAATATTATAGCCATTAAGGATTGTATAACAACCTCACACAAGGGATGAAGCTGGTTTTAATTGGTTCGTCTAAAGACATATCGACATGCCTGAGATGAAGTATTGCAATTAGACGCATTATTTGCATTAAGGACATATGTCACAGTGGGTAAAGACGTTGGTTAGATCCAGGGATTAGACCTGAAGAGTTGTGCGTTCAATACCCAGAAATGAAGCGCACGAGTCTCCATCTTTAACCTGACACTATTATTTTCAGTCATAACTGATTTGACCTTTATTATAGCAATGAAGTGAAGATTGATTTATTTTTTACGGCTTATCAACCCTTTGCAGATTATTTAAAGTTAGAGCAATCATGTCCGTACAAACATGCATGTGCACAAAAGCTAAGTATAATCTACAATGTATTTAATCGTGAAAGCAGAATGACATATATCCTTTTTTTATTACTACAAAGCTCACAAGAAAATTAAATTTTTGCATTAAATGAACTACAAAGAGTTGATATCCAAAAAAAGCAATAAACAAAAAAAAAAAATTCAATAAAATCATTTAAAGCTGAAAAATATTTTATTTTGAAACATATTTTGAGATAAAGTCAACGGCCTATTTATTGGTACACCCATCAAGTTAATAATTCTCTGTCAATTCTCTTTTATCTTCCCCATGGTGTTGTTAACGTAAGAATAACGATGGTGACACTCTATGCACCACGTGATGTTCTTTGCTGGAATTATCACAAATATTCTACTGATTAAATAGTCTAGAAGGCTTCACCGATAAAATAATTATGTAAATTACTTATACTTACACAAATCAATCAATTTAAAATGTTATTAACGTAAGAATAACGATAGTGACACTCTATGCACCACGTGATGTTCTTTGCTGGAATTATCACAAATATTCTACCGAATAAATAGTCTAGAAGGCTTCAACGATAAAATAATTATGTAAATTATACTTTCACGAATCAATCAATTTAAAACGATATTTTCTAGTGTATGAATAATTTTGTCATTTCCTACCTTGTATAATTAGACTGTCAAACTTGTTGTATTGAAACTATTGTTCTGAAAACTGAGTTTTATATTCCGTTTTTGTGCCTATTAACATATTAAAAAAACTGGCATCATACGGGTATTAGATTCTGTGAGATGGATAAAAATATTCAAAATGGATGGGTCTACGAATAATTTCGTCGTTCACTATTTACATTATTCGGACTATTGTCCTCGTCTTTGTCGCCATATTTGTTACAACGTTTCGGCCGTTGTACGCTTCAACCTTCTTCAGGTGGTTGGAATGTCGAACTGAACCCTTTATTTCGCTCACTGGGGTAGACTGTTCTAGTTCCACGTGCCATGTTTAATGGATGTCAGAAACACCCATCAGTAATGGAAAAAGCGATAACAGCTATTGAACTTGAGAAACCTGTTTTCCTAAAAAACTGTTTTTAAGAGAAAGGTTTTATAAATTTTATTGTAATCATTACTTGCTTCTCGGTCAATTTGTAGGGAAACAGCTAATGTCACCAACATCATTAACGTTTGAATGTTCCTACAGGATTCTACAAATCTCCTTGCGACTAGTTTTGCTTTTGGCATAATTCTTATAGGTGTAAATCTTAAACTGCACATTCAACTGGTAGATATACAGGACTGTTCAAAAGTATGAGGGAACCTTTGGTCACTTTTTTAAAAATTGGCCCTTGTTTAGGTTAGCATCATCAAACTTTATCACGTTTCTTGACTTGACTTAAATCGAGGGACAATTCTTCAGATTTGTTGGAATTATTATCCGAACATTGTAGTAATTTTACTTTCGGTCATTTGTTTTGCCAATTCGGCTAATAATGTCGGCATGAATCCAACCATTATTGTCATTTATAACCAAAGATATAATCTCTTTTTATAGGAACTGTAGAATTGGATCAGTTATTATGGTTTGCTTTCTGTGTTGACTTTCAATGGATCATTCATCAACTGATGATTCGAAATTATTCTATTTGCAACACTATGACTATTTGTTTTCTGTATTACCTTTGGCTAAAACTTAGATACTTTGTCATCAGTGATTATAGTTGGACCAAGTAATACATGAAAATTGTTTTTTTAAAGTAATTTTCACGGATGAATCTCGGGTGACACTCGTTGAACCTGATGGATGGACCAAAGAATGGATTTTATCCGATGCAGATGTGCCTGTAGGAAGGAACATATATTATCTATATGCTATATATATATATATATATATATATATATATATATATATATATATATATAATGAACATTAAAGTCAGCACCCGGAGGAGACAGGTTGTTTCATGCTAGACATAATCGTCAGGCTGCGAGTGTTGTTTTTTTCTTGACTATTTATATATATTGACCAGTGGTGCATTGTGGGTAGTCTATTCTGGCGGTTATTTTGGCGGTTAGTGGTTTGTTTATTTATTTGGGTTAATTTATTTTACCTGTTTTTATTTATTTTTATTCTTTTATTTTACATATTTTATTCATTCTTTTCGGTTTTCTGTGTTTTATTAACGTAGTACATTTTTTTTAGATTTATTTAGGTCGTTTATTTAATAGTTTTTTTGGGACGGGAAGATAATTAAAGATATTATTTTCAATTTTTGGATTGATTGTTTATTCTATTCTGTTATTTTGGCGAGGGCAGTTTTTAATTTGTTTATTATTTGATTTATTTATTTGGATACATTATTATTACTTGTTTTTGCTTATTTACTTTTATTTAAATTTGTTCTAACTGTTATTTTAGCAGGAGCGGTTTGTTAATTTGTATATTTATTTGAAATTAATTTATTTTACTTGATTTTTCTCATCTATTTATTTATTTGTTTTTTATTTTGTATATTTTTATTTACTCATTTCGGTTTTCGATTTTTAAGTAGCGTAGTATTTTTATCGTTATATGGCAGTTATAGCGAGTTTTCTTCAAATTTTTAGATTGATTGTTGTAGTCTGTTCTAACGGTTATTTTGGCGGGATTGGTTTGTTAATTTGTTTTTATTTATTTATTTATTTGGTTTGACTATTTTTACTTATTTTTATTTATTTATATTTATTCTATTTCGTCTATTCTAACGGGAGTAGTTTGTTAATTTGTTTATTACCCACAATGAACCACTGACCCGTATATATAAATAATCGAGAAAATATTCAAGACTCGTGGCCTGGCGATTGCGTCTAGCATGAAACAACCTGGCGACTTCAATGTTTACTTTTATATTTACATACGCTCTATCTCTGATATTGAGCATTTTATTCGATAAATATAGCACTCATTAAAACTGTTTCTTCATATATATATATATATATATATATATATATATATATATATATATATATATATATATATTATAACTCTTTGTACAGCTAATCATATCACAGCTAGAATTTATTAAATAAATTTATCGAAATGTTTGTTCTCATTATGAAATATATAGCGGCTCATCAAAAATACAAACATTTACAGAAATATTAGCGGGTGGTGTAAAAGTGATAGGCTCATGAAATGAAATCAGCGAGCAGAGTTCGAATTCGGGCTGGGTTTGCCACATTCACTTTTATATAAATACCGAGCCACTCAAAGAAGACGGTTACTTTGCAATGTTTTTTGATCGTAACTAAAGTCAAGAATTGCAATTCATGAGGTTATGTAGAAAAGATAATAATTAACTCTAGACATGATGAGTTTAAGTGTGTCGTGATCGGAAGACATCCCGCTGAGAGTCTGTTCCACAAAGCAGCAGTCTTTGTAAAGAGGCTGTCCGAGTGGAACATCTTATTAACAGAATAGGAAAGGAATGAGAAGGATTCATTCTTGTGGATATGGCATGGTGGGACCCAAGACTGGACTTCAATAATAATGTAATGAACAATTGATCAAAATTTATAACAAAACAAATATATGATAATATTTTCAAGCATTTATATCTTAATATAATAACCCTTCTCGGTAACAGCCTGCAAATCTATTATCTATTAATTTTGATATGTGTTTTTACTTCAGTAGGTTCAATTTCCGACATGGTCGTTTTAATTGCTTCCCACAGCCTGGGGAACTATCATGTTGTTTGCCACCTTCATATAATTTCCTTGCCATTTAACCATAGATTTTTGATTGGATTCGAATCGGTACCTGATGGTGGTCATTCCCTTATCGTCGATCCTGTAAACATTCTATCCTAAAAAAATTGACGGGTAACCTTAGACGCGAAGAAACATTGTCATGCATAAATACCCATTTCATTTTGAAAGTGCGAGGCGGGCACTTGTAGCATTTAAAGAAAGCCTTACCCATGAAATGACAGTAGTTATCACATTCTAACACTTCATCGATGTTCAATGGTCCATAAATAGTTTGGTCGACAATTCCAGCCCACATAATCAAATTGTCGCCTCCTTCCTACAGGCACATCTGCATCGGATAAAATCTATCCTTTGGTCCATCCATCAGGTTCAACGAGTGTCACCCGAGATTCACCCGTGAAAATTACTTTAAGAAAAACCAATTTTCATGTGTTACTTGGTCCTATTTTGATAATTTCGAATATCTGCTTTACTGAGAATATTTTTCCACTCGGAGATTTCTTGACACATCCCAGTTCTGCGAAGTATTCTACACCTTTTTTTTCTTCTTGACTCTCTGAAATTCCAGTCCGTTCAAAGATCTGAACTTTGTCAAAAGAGTTTTTTTCTCGATATGATTCGCTTAATTTACGCCCTCCTCGCGGAGACAAAGTCTTAAATTATTTTCTTTTATTTCTAGTTCTCAACTTAGTTATATTTTCAACCTTCGATGATCTTAGCGGGCTCCTTTGATATCTCCGTGGTAGTCATTACCTCAATCAATAACTTTGTTATTTTGTTTTTAACATTTGGTAGACCCTTTCCATTACTCATACTTCAGCACATATTAGGGAAGAATTACTTTCCCTTAGATTGCAGTGGCATTAAACTAATATTAGTTTATTCTGCATAATAATTTCAGAAGGCATTTTTTTAAAATTAATCAAAATAAAACCTGTTGAAGTAACATGCAATTTTAACTCAATCTTTGTTTTCAGTAAAAGTATTTCACATAAAATGAATCGTTTAAAATGTGACAATTTTTTTCCAAATTACAGTGATACCCCGGATAAGTCGTTTCGAGTTAAGTCATTTTCGAAGATACGTCGGTTTTTCTTAAATATCATATGGAAAAATAAATCTCGCCGTACGTCGATTTACTTGAGTTTACGTCGGCCGCTAAAAATAATGGAAACGTTAAAACAATTAAAAATAACAAGAAACATATAGAATCATATTTATAGTTAAAATGATATTATATATATATATATATATATATATATATATATATATATATATATATATATATATATATATAAAATAAAGTTTAAATATATATAAAGTTTAAATATAAAATAAAGTTTAAATATAATCTCGTGGCCTGGTGATTTCATCTAGCATGAAACAGACTGTCGCCTCTAAGTGTTGACTTTTATGTTCACTTTTATATTTACACACGCTCTATCTCTGTTATTGAGCACTTTATCCCATTTTTCTTTACAGCATATCAACAACTCAATGGGTTATTTAATGCTGACAATTTTTTATTATTAGTAATATTTTCCTTCAAAAAATATATTTTACAAAATATTTCTGGTATTAAGACCTATTTTTACACTTACATAGTGTTTTGACCCCAGTTTGGGGATTAACTATTTGCCCTTAGCTGGGACCCTAACAGGTGCTACCATGCCGGGTCAGAGTGGACCTGGGAACAACAGCAATTAAGAGGTGGTTCCACGCTACTCAAAACCTCCTGATCAGAGGCATTCTACTTGGAAGTAGTTTATCGTCTTCCCAGGACGCGGATGCAGTTTATCGTCTTACCCAGGACGCGGATGTAGTTTATTGTTTTACCAAGGACGTGGATATAGTTTATCATTTTACGCAGGACTCGGATGTAGTTTATTGTTTTATTCAGGACGTGGATGTAGGTTATCAACTTACGCAGGACGCGGATGTAGTTTATTGTTTTACCGAGGATGCGGACGTAGTTTATCGTCTTACCCAGGATGCGGACGTAGTTTATCGTCTTACCCAGGGCGCGGATGTAATTTATCATCTTACCCAGGACGCTGATGTAGTTTATTGATTTACCCAGAACGCAAATGACGTTTATCGTCATACCCAGGACGCGGATGTAGTTTATTGTCTTACCCAGGGCGCGGATGTAGTTTATCGTCATACCCATGACACGAATGTAGTTTATCGTCTTACCCAGGACGCGGACGTAGTTTATCGTCATACCCAGGACGCAAATGTAGTTTATTGTCTTATCCAGGACACGGACGTAATTTATCGTCTTACCCAGGATGCGGACGTAGCAATATGAGTAGTTCTGATCTGGTGTCTCGCTGTTATCTATTCTATAAATACTTGCATGGTGATTGTTCTGACTTTATGAATTGAAAAATGGTACTAGGTGTGCAGCTAGGTTTCATCTTTATACAGTTGAATTGGCCAGATGTACCTCTGAGTTCTATGCTAACAGTATCTTTACTGGCGACTCTGGCTTGTGAAACTCTCCTCTAGCTCTTTGCTTTCCAGTCAATTCTCATCTTCAAAAACAGAATTCAATGTCAACCATTATCTTTTGTCTTACTTAATGTTTGTAAATTATTCTCTCTCCATAATAATATTTTTGTTTTTCTTTCATACTCAGTAATCATTTTCGTCTTAGTGGGTTTATTACCATCTTTCGGAGTGAAATCATTGAAATAATAATAAAACAAAACTCATGTAAAAGTTTTAGAAGCTAATGCTTCGAAAAAAAATTAGAAAATGAAGTTTTCTGATTTGTACTTGAAAATTAATGGCCGCAATAATTTTAGACGAATAATTCAACTTAGTTCAACAGCATTGTCATATATTGAGATCTAGGATATAAATTTATTCTGATTTGTTTTTAATTTACACAAAAAAGCAGAGATCTTTAGTTCTTCCTCCATAACACCATGGATGACAGCAAAAAATCAGGTTAAAATTCGCAAACCTGGAACGAACGTTCTGCTGATAGACTGGCTATTATGCACCATACTTAAAAAAAAAAAATTCTAGCCACCCCCTACCCCACCAAAAAAAAGAAAAAAGAAAGAAAACCTACTCGAAATGTCCATGGCTGTCACAAAAATTCCCTCTTCAATAGCTTATTGTTGTCGCTATTTTGGACACAAGTCGCCATTTTGAAAAATAAGAAAAAAACGAACAACTTCAGTTCTTGGCATCTACTATGTCACGTGACCTTGGGCAACCAATAAAAAAAATGTCCTCCCTCCGTTTCGACGTCCTTTTTATTGCCTCGTTCGGGCCCCCAGGGTCAATAGCTTTTTCTCGCCTGGTTACAGGCTGAAAAAAATAAATGCTCAAATCAATGGTAAGCTTTCGCGTTGTACATTCTTGTCTTCGCACTGTTACTCATTCTCCCGCCCTTTCTTCAAATGCAAAAAGGGAATTCGACGTTTCTTTATATATGTTCCTCTCAAAAATATTTTAACAAATGTGCTTGATTGATTAGATTTTTTTCACAGTTTATCAGCCTTTCGTGGGTTTTTTTTTTAGAGCAGTAGGATATTTGAAATTATTGGAGGTTTTATAGCATCCTGTATTCGCAAGGGTTCCTGTTGTAACATAAGGCAAGGGGTATGTCGAGGTTGGGAGTGGGGAGACTTAACCGGTTGTTCTCCGAAAAATTACAGGGATAAAAGGAACAGAGGGTAACGAGACAGGAGGAATCAAAATAAAACCACCTAAAAACGACAGTACGGCTGACTGCAAGCAAATTTCGGAACAAAATGTCCCAAGGGAACGTCTTCACAAAACACCCTATTCTCGCTGAATGATGGTTTTCCCGTGGTTTTTATTTACATGAGACTGTTGACAAAGACGCAGATCTGGATAAGTTGCAGAGAGGCCCGTATATGAACATGTCAGGTTGTTCTGTGGCAAATGGGGAAAACGTAGATTTAACTAGTTAGGACAAACATGACAGCACTTGACTCGTGGCCTCTTTTTCGTCACAGTTCCACACGTAAGTATTGAGCGGGTTCGACAAGCTTAACTTCACTGATTGCACGAGAACTGATACATTCAGTGTTATTTGAAGGCAAGCTTGTCAGGTCTCATATGTAGAGTTTATCGTAATTTTGAAGGCCGATTAATAAACATTCATTTTCTAGATTTGCCCGAAAGAAGTACAACAAACAATTAAAACGATTTACAACAATATTTTTTCAAATTGTGCGTATGCAAATTTGAAATTATCTTTGTCGCTTAAGTTAAGCAACGTCGAGCCATGTTAGCATCTAGATGGGTTACTACTTGGGAATAACAGGAGATTGGATGTGCTTGTGGTGTAATGGATAACAGTTTGGAATCTTTAATCGGACTGCAGAATTCCAATTCCAGTTGCCTTAGGAAAAGCATGAATAAAACTCTTGTACCTCCAGCTATGGGTTAATTAGTAAGACTTTTATTGCTAAATTATTATCTCAAAAAAGAAAGTAAAATTTGGTACCAAATATTTAGATTTCGACATTAAATAACCCAGTATGCTAATAAATAAAAACAGCCAATCAAAATTAGTTAATTCATTCTTATGTTACACCCTGCCATTACCTCAGATAAGTAATGAACCATCCCTTTTTAAATTGTGTGGATTGACTCACTAAAAATTCTTAAAGGCGTTGCTTGGTTTTAGGGAAAGACTGAAAGGACGAGTAGAGGAGGTGATAATACTCTCTTGTATTTAGCGTCTGCTTCAGTGAAATGGAAAACCTTGTCAGTTTTCAGTCTTTTCATTTATACCATCTTATTTCTTTAAATGATGACCTGTATTCAGATTTATGATTGCTATTGTAATATTTTGTTAAGGTTGTTAAGCTTAAATATTTAATGATGCAATCTGGATAATGTCCATACGGATCATGTAACCATTGAAGGAGAAACGAGGTTTTATTCAATCATTCATTTAGAAAGTAGGATTCATTAGAAAATTCAAATTGGGAAACCGTCAAAATTCTCGTTGAATTAAATTTTAAACAGGTTGACCTGAATTTTTATTTAGCAAATCTAAATAGATAGAAATCATGAATAAATAAATGTAAGGGCACTTCGCCGTATTGTAATGGTTAAAAAGGCTGTCTCGCAAGAAGTATTACGACTGAGTAGTGAGTTCGATCCTCACTGGGTGCCCCATACTTGTGCCTCATCTAAACTACGCTTTGAAAATCACCATAAACGAAACTCTGGACTACTCGACATGGTGTAATGGTTAACAAGCTTGTCTCACTAGAACAATTACAACTAAATACTGAGTTCGATACCAACTGGCTGCCCCATAGTATTGGCCTTGTGCGACATCTAAGATGCGCTTAGAAAATCGTCATACGGGCGCCTCGACGTGGTGTAATGGTTATCAGGCTTATCTCGCTTGAACAATTACAACTGAATAGTGAGTTTGATCCTTACTGGCTGCCCCATACTACCGGCCTTGTGCCACATCTAGGCCACGCTTAGAAAACCACCGTGAAAAAACTATCATTTTCTTCCCTAGGAGTCCATTATAGACACGGCTTACATGTAAACCATGAAAGCCTTAATGACTATAGACTGTTACTCTTTTCTGGAGTTAATCAACTATCCATCGATTACGATTGTTCTACACCAAACTGTTCGCTGATTACCGCTGAACAGTAGCCATCTTGTGAGATTCTGAAGACTAGAACATCCATGTCTAAGTTAAATACGAAGACAACATTTAAATTAGCCATGACAGGTAAAAGAAATGGTGAGAGACCCGAATAAAGAAACAACTTTAAGTGAAGCTTTCTGCTATCTCAGAAACTCGTCTTACAAATACAACGCTTTAAGCAATTCGGATACAGAAACTATCGTTACTGCATATCGCTTTTGTACCCTAGCCAATCTGATACCCATAAATAGCGTTCTTTAGAGCAAGACTGATGACTTGAGGAGTGAAAATAGCAGTCATCATGCTGTATTGATTTCTATCTTCATACTGTTTAAAGACGCTCAGTTTCTTATATTAACCACTATTTCCCCATAAATATTGATCATTTTTAAACAATACATGCATATATATATATATATATATATATATATATATATATATATATATATATATATATATATATATATGAAATGGACAAAGTCCGAGAATTATTTTAAGATAGTTTTATGTTTATACGTCCTTTTTCATAGATACAAATATTTCAGTAAATGCTCTGTTTTATAATAAACAATATTAAACAACATTTACCGGCCTGAATGTCCGAGGAGAAATTTTGATAGAAAATATTCGCCCTCCGACAGGAATCGAACCTGTATCCTATCCGGAACCGTCATATAGCCTGACGTGTCTTTAACCCATTTGGAGCGTTCGGTTAGCAAGGTCGGTTAATTTCTCGGACATTCAGACCGTTAAATGTTGTTAATACTGTTTATTATAAACAGAGCATTTACTTGAATATTTTTATCTACAAAAAGAATGTATAAACATAAAAATGTCTTTATATATATATATATATATATATATATATATATATATATATATATATATATATATACCTTTCTGCAAATTAATTGAAACAAAAAGAATTCCTTATTATTTAATTTTTTCGTATTTTTCCAATGAAGCATGAGCTATGATTGGATGTAAATCAGGAGAATTTTTGTGCCAGTCTTTAGCGTTTATTAAATTTGCGGGGGTTGGTTTATTTTTTACCCTGAACCGGGGCTACACCTGGTCTTCTCACATTAAACTGATCTTGTATCACCTCCTGCAAGCCTGAGGTATCTGCGCTTCACATCTCCTCTTCACCGTGTTTCTCTCTTCGGACATTATAACTCTCGTGCCAATATTCCGCGGAAACTCTCTCTTTAAAAGCAATAGGAAAGTTCTGCTGCAGCGTTGGAATACCCGCCACCAGGCATCCCACAATGTTTTTTCCTGAACTGCCCGAAGACAGAAACACGACAGGGAGATGAAGAACAGAGACTGAGTAAGTATTTACTGTTCCCCCACTAGGACGAGATGTGACAAGGTTTATTTTTAGGTGGGGACCCGAGCGCGTACACCCGGGACAGGAACAAAAATTCTCCTCCGTCCTCGCAACCACCGGTTGTGCTGGCTTCGGTGTGAGCATCGATCCCTCCCTCTGGTGCAATGGGAGGGCGCGGTCTCGGGCAGCTGTTCCCCAAGGCTGGGCACCTCAACTAATTTTCTCAGTTGTCCCTCTGTCCTTTGACAGAGAAGCCCCTGAGCGCACTCTGTCCAAAGACAGAGACGCAACTGAGAGATGATAAGGTAGACGTGTAACTACTCAAAAAGAGTAAGGTACACGATATTTTCTTAGACAGAGTATATTTATTTGCCCCCCCCCACCTATGATGGTAAAATCTGACACAAGGTCTGTTTTAATGCGTGGGGTTGCCATTGACCAATCCTAACATTGCGTGGTCGCCCTGAACACTGTCACGCTGGTGTCAGTACTTCATCAATTCTTCTGCTTATAGTGCAATGAGGAAGGTGTTGCCGTGGGGTTGGAATCCTTGAGACCAGGCATCCCTCAATGCAATTTCCGTTTACTGCCCGAAAACGGCCGAGAGGCGTAGAACTGATATTTAAGTTTGATCCCAGCCCGGAGGCCGAGTGAAAATGAAAATTTACCCACATCCATACGATGTTAGCATTTAACCTACGTCATTTCACCACCAACACCCCTTGTTTAGTACCCTGAGTAAGTTGCTGACACAGCGTTGGAATCCTCAGAGGCTGGCTTCCTGATAAATTCAAGAGTAGAACAGAAAAGAGAGTGAGAAAAAGAGAAGATGTTCAAACCCCATAAACCACACAGAAAAAGATTGTTCGACTTGTTCTTTATAGTTTATCAACCTTGGTAGATTATTTAAAGCCAGAAAATATTTTTAGATTATAAGAATTTTTGGAGATAGTAATGATTTGCTTATATAAGTCAGTCAGTTATGTGCCATGCGTGACACACGCTTAGGCGATCATGTATATTTTGATAGATGACTGACGAGGCAGATTTTTTCCCGCAGTAGGTTGCCATTTCAATCTACGGTAGACCAGTTGCCATCCAAGTGTATAGAACCCGGTCTATCATGGTGTTTGCCCATAGCCCCGAGCGGGGGAGAATTCATATCTTTTCCAAGGGTATTAGCACGTAAGTGAATGTACTGGATTCCACCGTAATTCGAACTCGGCTCCGATTCCTCAATCCAGGCCACTATCCATTACTCCACCACGCCTTCATTGATACAAGTGCTACTTATAAATCCTTAACTGAGGGTAGATGTGCAGTCATACATTTACAAAGGGTATTTCTCCGAAAGTGAATATAACAAATCCGGCTGGAATTGGAACTAGGGTCTCCGATCTAGAATTTCGTGCTGTTATCAATTACACCACCCTCACATCCAAGCGGTCAGCACCTGGTATTTCTATAACGATCTTGTCCTGGGTAAGACGTTAAACTACATCCGTGTCCTGGGTAAGACGTTAAACTACGTCCAGCAAAAAGGCCTCTGATCAGGAGGTTTTGAGGAGCGTGTAACCACCTCTTAATTGTTGGTGTTCGCAGGTCCATCCAGACCCGGGGTGGTAGCACCAGTTAGGGTCCCAGATATAGGCAAATAGTTAACTATTACCAGCAATACTCTTCTGAAAAAAAAATATTACCAGCAATACAATTCCTGAAGGAAATATATTACCAGAAACAGATTTTTGACAAAACAAAATATTACCATCAATAAGAAAAATTTGTCGGCATTAAATAACCCATCGAGGTTGATATGCCGTAAAACAAAATAAATCAAACCAATCTAAACCATAGAATACATATTCTATTCATACGAATCTATCCAAAAAATGTTGTGGGTATTAAATAACCTATTGAGGTTGATATGCCGTAAAACAAAATAAACCAAATAAATCTAAACCAAAGAATACATATTCTATTCATACGAATCTATCCTAAAAATGCTGTCGGCATTAAATAACCCATTGAGGTTGATATGCCGTAGAACAAAATAAACCAAACAAGCCTAAACCAAAGAATACATATTCTATTCATACGAATCTATCCTAAAAACGTTGTCGGCATTAAATAACCCATTGAGGTTGATATGCCGTAAAACAAAATAAACCAAACAAATCTAAACCAAAGAATACATATTCTATTCATACGAATCTATCCTAAAAACGTTGTCGGCGTTAAATAACCCATTGAGGTTGATATGCCGTAAAACAAAATAAACCAAATAAATCTAAACCAAAGGATACAAATTCTATTCATACGAATCTATCCTAAAAATGTTGTCGGTATTAAATAACCCATTGAGGTTGATATGCCGTAAAACAAAATAAACCAAACAAATCTAAACCAAAGAATACATATTCTATTCATACGAATCTATCCTAAAAACGTTGTCGGCATTAAATAACCCATTGAGGTTGATATGCCGTAAAACAAAATAAACCAAACAAATCTAAACCAAAGAATACATATTCTATTCATACGAATCTATCCTAAAAACGTTGTCGGCATTAAATAACCCATTAAGGTTGATATGCCGTTAAACAAAATAAACAAAAAATAAAATAAACCTATAACGATCGGGTTACTGACCAGTTGCTTAACTCCGGTGCTGATTCCAGAATGGATGTTTCAATGTCATATGCCCCTAATCCTAATCGTAAGAATGACTTTTCGGGCTGTTATGTTTATCTGACTTCGGTTGAGAATCAAAAGGTGCAGAAAAAGAAAACAGAAAACTTATATCCTGATTTTTCTTAGCTTTTAAATTTCGAGCTCTTATTGCTTCTGGGGTCCTTTTGGTGATCGGAAGCATTAACTGACTCACTTCTAATTCTACTGGGTGCTATCCTCCGGGCAGTATCCCTGCAATTGCGCTAACAGGAAGAAGGACAGTATCAATCTCTGACGCCCGAGGCGTCCAAAAAGAGGAAGGGGGCGAGAAAACTGGACATTATTTCTTAGTAATATGCGCGTGGGATTCCCAATTTCCGTCTGAATGTGCGTTCCGATAAATACTTTCTTCCGGCATTTGGCACATGGCTGACACCGGTGCCAAACACACAACTGGTTTTTGCAGTGTATCGACAGAGAATGTGGTTATCTCATAACATTCTTCTTTGTGTCATGTCCCTTAAGGTCATGGAAGATCATGGCTCTCCGCAACTTCCTGGTTTTGTAGATCTTCGCAACGTTTGTATATTTGTTCTCGCTTCTTATCTCTGTTTTCCCAACGATTTACAAAATATTCTTCTTCTTTGTGCCGTCACTTTTCACGACGTGGCTGATCATGGCTCTCCACAACTTCCTGGTTTTTGTGGATCTTAGCAACGTTTGTATATTTGTTCTCGCTTCTTATCTCTGTTTTGCCAACCATTTACAAAATATTCTTCTTCTTTGTGGCGTCACCATTCACGACGTGGCTGATCATGGCTCTCCACAACTTCCTGGTTTTTGTGGATCTTAGCAATGTTTGTATTTTTGTTCTCGCTTCTTATCTTTCTTTTGCCAACCATTTACGAAATATACTACTTCTTTGTGCCGTCACCATCCACGACATGGCTGATCATGGCTCTCCGCAACTTCCTGGTTTTGTAGATCTTCGCAACGTTTGTATATTTGTTCTCGCTTCTTATCTATGTTTTGCCAACCATTTACAAAATATTCTTCTTCTTTGTGGCGTCACCATTCACGACGTGGCTGATCATGGCTCTCCACAACTTCCTGGTTTTTGTGGATCTTAGCAATGTTTGTATTTTTGTTCTCGCTTCTTATCTATGTTTTGCCAACCATTTACAAAATATTCATCTTCTTTGTGGCGTCACCATTCACGACGTGGCTGATGATGGCTCTCCACAACTTCCTGGTTTTTGTGGATCTTAGCAATGTTTGTATTTTTGTTCTCGCTTCTTATCTTTCTTTTGCCAACCATTTACGAAATATACTACTTCTTTGTGCCGTCACCATCCACGACATGGCTGATCATGGCTCTCCACAACTTCCTGGTTTTTGTTGATCTTAGCAATGCTTGTATTTTTGTTGTCGTTTCTTATCTCTGTTTTGCAAACCATTTGCAAAATGTACTTCGTCTTCTTTGTGCCGTCACTTCATGACGGGGTGATCATGGCTCTCCTCTATTTCCTGGTTTTTGTAGATCTTCGCAATTTTTATCTTTTTGTTCTCGCTTCTTATCTTATCTCTGTTTTGCCAACGATGTACGCACTATTTTCTTCTTCTTTATACCGTCTCCCTTCAGGACGTGGGTGATCGTAGCTCTCCACAACTTCCTGTTTTTTATAGCTCTTAGCAATGTTTGTATTTTTACTCCTTCTTATCTCTGTTTTGCCAACTGTTTACACAATATTTTCTTCTTCTTTGTTTCATTTCCCTTTAGGACATAGGTGATCATGACTCTCCACAACTACCTGGTTTTTGCAGCTCTTAACAATAACTGTCTTTTTGCTCTAACTTCTTATGACTATTTTGCTCACCATTTATACAAATTTGTTAGGTAAGTTATTCGCTGATTTCCTCATGCCTTCAACGTATCTTGTGAGTGTCAAGTTTTCTAAGCCCTATTTTCTCATTATTTGGGGTAGAAATTTCAACTCTTCGTTATAAGTAGAAGTGTCCTTTTTTGCTGTTTTCTGTAAAACGTCTTCGTTGCTCACTTGTCTAGTCGATGGTATTCTCAGCATCCTTCTGTAGAACCACATTTCTGTTGTCTCAAGTGATGTTCTTCATCTTTGAAAAGATTGTTCAGCATTCAGTGACATATAAAAGGGATATTATTTTATACCAGCTTCATTTCTTTCTTTCTCATGAAATGTTCTTATTTCTGAATACCTGAACTTCTGGAAGCCATCTTTCACTGTTACAACGCACTTTGGGATATTAGGGTCGCATTTTCTGTCCCCTGTTAAAACACTTTCTAGGTATTTCAATTTTGTACTTACTTGATTTTGGTGCCTCAAATTCCTAAATTTTGGTGCCTCCAATTCCTGGAATTTGGTACCTCCAGTTCCTAGATTTTGGTGCCTCCAGTTTCTCGATTTTGGTGCCTCCGGTTCCTAGATTTTGGTGCTTCCAATTCCTGGAATTTGGTACCTCCAGTTTCTCGATTTTAGTGCCTCCAGTTCCTAGATTTTGGTGCCTCCAGTAACTACATTTTGGTGTCTCCAATTCCTAGATTTCGGTGCCTCCATTTCCTGGAATTTGGTACCTCAAGTTCCTAGATTTTGGTGCCTCCAGTTCCTGGAATTTTTTACCTCCAGTTCCTATATTTTGGTGCCTCCAGTTCCTAGATATTGGTGCCGCCAATTCCTGGAATTTGGTACCTCCAGTTCCTAGATTTTAGTGTCTCCAATTCCTAGATTTTAGTGTCTCCAATTCCTAGATTTTGGACCATTCCTTTTGCTGACAAGCATACATTCTGTCTTCTTAGAATTTATGTTTAGTCTTTTCTTCTCCCTTTTCTTCACTACATTCTTTAGTAATTTCTTTATTGTGCTTGTATCACTGTGACATCTGCATATCTTATTGTGGTCATATTGTGACCTTCATTAATTTATCCTGGTAGGACTTCTAATTCTCTCAGGATTGCTTCAATGTATAAGTTGAATAATTCTGGTGAGAAGACACATCATTGTGTTAGACCCCTTTCTATTTTTCTGTATTTACTGAATTCATTTTCTACACGTAGGCTGCTGGTTGGTTCCCAGTATAAGTTCTGTATTATTCCAATATCCTTCCCAAATAAATCATGCTTCCCTAACAGTTCAAATAGTTCTTTGTGATGTAATTTACAGACGTTTTTGCATAATCTATAAAACGCAGGTACTCATCCTTCTGCATTTGTATTGATCTTTCTGATATTATTCTGACCATAAATATCGCATTCGTTGCTCGATCATCTTTAACAAAAACGTTCTTGTTCTATTTTCGGTATAAATCTGTTACGCCTTCTATTTGTCAGAATTTTAAACATAGTTTCTTATATAATTCATTTCTATCTTGCTCATTAGGCTGATTTTCTGATGACGTTCACATTCGTTTGAACCTGGCCTCTTGGGTATCGTTATGAAAATGGATCGATTTAAGTCTTCCGGTATTTTACCATTGTCGTATATATTATTTAATATGTTTGTAATTTTGTCAATGGCAAAATCATGTAAAACTATCAACATCTCATTCACAATTCCATCTGTCTCTGTTGATTTTTCCGCTCTTCAATTTGGCAAGTGCTGATTTGAATTCGGATTTGAATAATTCTGTTTCTTCCCTATTTTTGTGCATTGCAGGTGTTCAACTTTCGCAGTAGACGAGGTCTTCAGTATATTGATTCCATCTTTGAAGTATTACCCGCATTTGCTCGTTTTTTTTTTCAGGCATCTTCTTGTTTTTTGTCCTGTTATTTCTCAGATCATTTTATGCATATTTACCTTTTTTATGATGATTTATTCTTTCAGTACACTGTTTGTTGAGCCATTCCTCTTTTACTTGCCTGCATTTGTTTCTAATTTCTTTGTGGAGTATCCTATATTCTGTGCCATACCTTGGCATTGTTCGCTGTCTCTTTTTAATTTCATCTGACACGCATTACTTCTTCCTTCTCTAGTATTCATACGGAGGATCTCGTTTACTGATGTTATTAACGCTTCACTTAATGTGCCCCACTTTGAATTTCCATTCCTATCTGCTTTTAACGATGCCGGCTTCAAATCCGCCTCCTTCAGGAGTCTGACGTATTTCAATTTAGGTGTAGTTTTAGATTGCGTATTTCTACTCTAACGTTACATAACACTGGAAGATGGTCACACCCTCAGCCGGCACTTGAGTGTAAAACTGCATTCCTGAATTTCCTATGGATCGTTATGTAGTCGACTTTGTTTTTAGTTTCACCTCTTGAGCTCTCCATGAATATATTAAGTGTTCTTAAAACTATTTGTTAGCTACTACCATATTGTTCGCCATGTACCATTGGACAATTTTTGCTCTGTATTTTTTACATGTTCCTTGTCCGAATTTTCCAACTATGTCATCATTTTGTTCCTTTCTTTCTTTGACATTTAGATCTCACATGACGATTGGGATTTCTTGCGATGTGCATTGAGTCATTTTCTAGTAAACGACAAAACCCTTCAATTTCCTCTTCCGTAAACTGTTGTCGGTGCATATATAAACCATGATGGCTACATTAAATGTCATCCCTTTTATTTTAACTACAAGAATACTATTAGAACATTGATAGCATCCCAGAACACATTTCTTCATATCTTTGTCTTAGGTGAGCCCTACTCTTCTCTTATTTGAAATAAGCATATATGACCCTGTGTTTGTCACTCACGAAATCTCCATTGTTTGCCCACCTAAAATATAAACAGTTACCCTGTTTATTTTCTTGCTTTAATTTTCTAACTAGTCAAACTGATTTACTGTTCTGACGGTTCATGTTCCTAAAACAATTTTTAATAATGCGAACAGTTGCTGAGTGACAGTTCAGTGATATCTGCCGATCATATCTTGCCTTACCACGGAAAGGAAGAATTTCAAGGAGCTTGGCCCCATTTCCCGTTTTCATTCTTTATACTTCTACATTTTCTTTTGGATTTAGCTATAATTTTAAAATAACATTTAATGAATTATTATCTTTCCCAAGAATCGCATTCTTTTGCGCCACCAGTTCGGAACATTGCTACAAAGACATTCTATGCCACTTCTATCGATTCAAATCACCGTCATTATACCCGTATTCCAAATATAAAAAGAAATTTACACCCACACAGATTTTCTTCAAGCATTGCAGCTTTACGGAACAGACGCCAGTGTCTATATAAGCATGTTAACCATTACATCACGACAAGTTGCTCCCCTTGCGTCACTTCTGACCACCGACTAATATCGTCAGTGTAAATGCCGTATGCATTTCACCCATCAAGAAAAGTAAATATACTAAATCCTAATAAGAATCTGCAATGTTATCGGTTCTTACCTGGCATCTCAGTTTCAGTCCCTTTTCCCACCGTATCCACCAAACACGTTTTTTAATAGTTTCACCCCCAACCAAGGAGATAAAGCCACTAAGACACAAAGGGTGGCTGAAAGTGAATTAAATTGAGAAAACTTCATTGAGTAGAAAGGACGGTAAAAAGAATAAAATTCAATGTGACAGAAGTTGGCGACTGACATCGTATAGAAATCTTTGAGGATAGCAATAAACGAGTTCCACAGGTGAGAAGCGCGGGAAAAGAAACTCTTAGAATAGAACTTTCGGTTGCGCGTTGAAAGTAAAACGTTGAGACATAGATTCTACTTCTGGAACCACTTTTAAATTCAGAGAGTCAACCTACCAAAGAAGTAAGCTGAGTACTACAGTATGAACAGCTTCACATAATGATTTAAATCTGAACAGCTTCACATGATGATTTAAAACTGAACAGCTTCACATGATGACTTAAATCTTAACAGCTTCATATAATGATTTAAATCTTAACAGCTTCATATAATGGTTTAAATCTGAACAGCTTCACATAATGATTTAAATCTTAACAGCTTCATATAATGGTTTAAATCTGAACAGCTTCACATAATGATTTAAATCAAAACAGCTTCACATAATGGTTTAAATCTGAACAGCTTCACTTCACATAATGATTTAAATCTTCTAAACTGCTTCACATAATGATTTAAATCTTAACAGCTCCTCATTATGATTTAAATCCCAACAGCTTTACATAATTATTTAAATCTCAACAGCTTCATATAATGACTTAAATGTCAACAGCTTCACATAATGATCTAAATCTCAACAGATTTACATAATGATTTAAATCTGAACAGCTTCACATAATGATTTAAATATGAACAGCTTCACATAATTGTTTAAATATCAACAACTTGACATAATGATTTAAATCTCAGCAGCTTCACATAGTGATTTAAATGTGAACAGCTTCACATAATGGTTTAAATCTTAATAGCTTCATATAATGATTTAAATCTTAACAGCTTCACATAATGATTCAAATCTGAACAGATTCACATAATGATTTAAATCTCAACAGCTTCACATAATGATTTAAATCTGAACACCTTCACATAATGACTTAAATGTCAACAGCTTCACATAATGGTTTAAATCTTAATAGCTTCATATAATGATTTAAATCTTAACAGCTTCACATAATGATTCAAATCTTAACAGCTTCACATAATGATTTAAATCTCAACAGCTTCACATAATGACTTAAATGTCAACAGCTTCACATAATGATTTAAATCTCAACAGATTTACATAATGATTTAAATCTCAACAGCTTCTCATTATGATTTAAACCTCAACCGTTTCCCATAATGATTTAAATCTCAACACCTTTACATAATTATTTAAATCTCAACAGCTTCATATAATGACATAAATCTCAACAGCTTCATATAATGACTTAAATCTCAACAGCTTTACATAATGATTTAAATCTCAACAGTTTGACATAATGGTTTAAATCTGAACAGCTTTACTTAATGACTTAAATCTCAACAGCTTCACATAGTGATTTAAATGTGATCAGCTTCACATAATGATTTAAATCTGAACAGCTTCACATAATAGTTTAAATCTGAACAGCTTCACATAATGATTTAAATCTGAACAGTTTCACATAATGATTTAAATCTCAACAGCTTCACATAGTGATTTAAATGTGAACAGCTTCACATAATGGTTTAAATCTGAACAGCTTCATATAATGATTTAAATCTTAACAGCTTCACATAATGATTTAAATCTGAACAGATTTACATAATGATTTAAATCTTCTAAACTGCTTCACATAATGATTTAAATCTTAACAGCTTAACATAATGATTTAAATCTGAACAGCTTCACATAATGGTTTAAATCTGAACAGCTTTACATAATTATTTAAATCTCAACAGCTTCACATAATGACTTAAATGTCAACAGCTTCACATAATGATTTAAATCTCAACAGCTTCACATAATGACTTAAATGTCAACAGCTTCACATAATGATTTAAATCTCAACAGATTTACATAATGATTTAAATCTGAACAGCTTCACATAATGATTTAAATCTGAACAGCTTCACATAATTGTTTAAATATCAACAACTTGACATAATGATTTAAATCTCAGCAGCTTCACATAGTGATTTAAATGTGAACAGCTTCACATAATGATTTAAATCTTAATAGCTTCATATAATGATTTAAATCTTAACAGCTTCACATAATGATTCAAATCTGAACAGATTCAGATAATGATTTAAATCTCAACAGCTTCACATAATGATTTAAATCTGAACACCTTCACATAATGACTTAAATGTCAACAGCTTCACATAATGGTTTAAATCTTAATAGCTTCATATAATGATTTAAATCTTAACAGCTTCACATAATGATTCAAATCTTAACAGCTTCACATAATGATTTAAATCTCAACAGCTTTACATAGTGATTTAAATGTGAACAGCTTCACATAATGGTTTAAATCTTAATAGCTTCATATAATGATTTAAATCTTAACAGCTTCACATAATGATTCAAATCTTAACAGCTTCACATAATGATTTAAATCTCAACAGCTTCACATAATGATTTAAATCTCAACTGCTTCACATAATGACTTAAATGTCAACAGCTTCACATAATGATTTAAATCTCAACAGATTTACATAATGATTTAAATCTCAACAGCTTCTCATTATGATTTAAACCTCAACCGTTTCCCATAATGATTTAAATCTCAACACCTTTACATAATTATTTAAATCTCAACAGCTTCATATAATGACATAAATCTCAACAGCTTCATATAATGACTTAAATCTCAACAGCTTTACATAATGATTTAAATCTCAACAGTTTGACATAATGTCTTAAATCTGAACAGCTTTACTTAATGACTTAAATCTCAACAGCTTCACATAGTGATTTAAATGTGATCAGCTTCACATAATGATTTAAATCTGAACAGCTTCACATAATAGTTTAAATCAGAACAGCTTCACATAATGATTTAAATCTGAACAGTTTCACATAATGATTTAAATCTCAACAGCTTCACATAGTGATTTAAATGTGAACAGCTTCACATAATGGTTTAAATCTGAACAGCTTCATATAATGATTTAAATCTTAACAGCTTCACATAATGATTTAAATCTGAACAGATTTACATAATGATTTAAATCTTCTAAACTGCTTCACATAATGATTTAAATCTTAACAGCTTAACATAATGATTTAAATCTGAACAGCTTCACATAATGGTTTAAATCTGAACAGCTTAACATAATGATTTAAATCGCAACAACTTCACATAATGATTTAAATCTTCTTAACAGCTTCACATAATGATTTAGTCACCACTTTTTCATTCATACCACACCTTATTTATAACAAAAAATTAAACAGTAACTCTTCACTTTGAGTAATTGTCGAAAGTTAGTGTAAAAAATGACCGCGTTCAACAGCTGGTTAGCATTAAGTATTTCCAAATTAATAAATGAGAAGACTCCAGTTGTCTTTATATGTTTTCCTACGAGAGACATATGAAACGAGGCTGTGCTTAATGTGAGATCAAAAACACATTCGGGTAGGTACAAGCAAAAACTACAGGTCGCAGTTTTACTCGGCTAAAAGCTTAAAGTCGATTCCCCAACGAAACGTCTAAAATTTTCAAATAATGGAGGTATTCAACACTTATTTAAAAGGTTTGTATTATGTGAACTGCTTGAGTTTGACCGTTAATACGAGCCCAACATTTCAGGGAAGAAAGTGCTAACAGGTTTGCTTTCATCGTTCGCAGGTGTTTCTCTTCCAACGAAGTGTAGATGTTAGCAGTTGCAGGTGAAAGAAAAATCGATTGAATTGTCAGGTTTAAACTACTGTGTTTAAGTGACACAAGTTTACAATTTCTTCACTGCGAGAAGAAATTCATTGTGACCTATTCTTGCATTCAAAGGCAAAAAACTCGGAGCCTATCGCATAGCTTCGCTCCCTGGTGGATTTACAAAATAGAGGAAAATTATGTCAAGTAATCTTTTCCTAAATATATAAATGATATTGCATACACACATCACTTAAAACCTTAATTATAGTGGATACTCATATCTGAGTAGACGCCCTGTTTATTTATTAAGCAGTGTATTTATTTATTTTTGTTTACCCTCCTGAATATACGAGAACCTTATTGAAGAAAAACCTGCGCACCCCAGCAGTATTCGAAACTGCGTCTTCTGGGCAGAATGAACCATCATTAGATTCTTTTACCGACTCGACCACGAAGACTCAATACCGAAAAAATATGGATACATATACCCTTTAAGCGAAATATTTATTATCAAAGATTCTTGAAGCTTTCGTATATGCCAAGTTTCGTATCCAAAAGTAAACAAAGCAATTTCAAAAGTAATGGATTTTTTTTAATCCGACAGATTTCATCACCTGAAACGTTATTTTTAGTTGATATATATATATATGAGTAAATAAATAGACAGTCCGTCCTGGGTAAGACGATAAACTACATCCAACAGCAAGACCTCTGATAGGAGGCTTTGAGGAGTGTGGAACCACCTCTTAGTTGCTGTTGTTACCAGGTTCACCCTGATCAGGGATGGTAGCCCTTGTTAGGGTCCCAGCTATGGGAAAATAGCTAACCGCCAAACCCCAAACTGGGGTCAATACACTAAGAAAATGTAAAAATCGATTTTAATATGAGCAATACATTTTTGCAAAAAAATATAACCAGCAATAAAAATCATGTCGGCATTAAATAACCCATTGAGGTGTTGATATGCCGTAAAATAAACCAAACCAAACCAATTATACAGTTTAATAAATAAACGGAGCGTCTACTCAAATACGAGTATCCACTAAAATAACTTTTGAAGTGATAAAATTAATAAATAATAATAATAAATAAATAAATAAATAAATAAATAAAAAAATCGTTAATTTTTAGAAAGTTACATATACATATATAATTTTAATTATTGACACACACACATATATGTATGTGTGTTTGCGCACGCGCGTGTGTGTTTGTGACTCTGTGTTTTGTTAAAAATGTCCTTTTGTTAAGATATTTATTGTATTTTCCTTTTGTGTGAACAAGAGATTTCTTTTGTGAACTTCGGGTGTGTAATATTGCCATAATAACTTTTACTTCCGAGCGCTTTCGTTTCATGAAATAAACATTTTCAATAATTTTAGCTGAGCTGTTTTAAATGGTGTAGAAATTGCTAAAAATAGACGACATACATTTAATTACAGAATACGGCCACTTCACTGTGACCGTGTTCAAAGTTGATATTGTTAAAAGTTTTTTCTGAAAATGGTTTATCAAGAAAAACTTTGCTCGGGCTTTGTTTTGATTACAGCAGCGACATTTCGATGATTAGGATAGAACTGGGCGTAACAAAAGAAAAGGGTTTGTCGTTGATTGTAGCAGAGGTTCAGGTTGATGGTTGTGCTATAATAATACGGGGAATGGTTTCTTGACATCCAATGTGAACCTCGGAAGCAATAAAAATAATTTCAATACTTGTGCCTTTCGATGCATTGCGGTTGACAACGTGTCTCAATTTATGATTACAGGGCGAGCGTCCATCTTCTGTTGGCCACTTTCAGCAGGGACACCGTGTCCCAAATAAAGAAGAATTAGAAAGTGTTTCATGGGACACAGCAATGAGTTTAGTGAATCCATAAACACAGGAACATAGGATGATGCCGAACGAAAGATTCGAAACACGGACGGAAAGTCAACCAAATTAAAATTATCGCCAGAAGCATGGCACGTAATTTAAAAACATCTTCTATGAGTGCGTGGAGATTACCGCCTTGCTTGGGTTGATAACACACACACACAGAGACACACACACACACACACACACACACACACACACACACACACACACACATACATATATATATATATATATATATATATATATATATATGTATATATATATATATATATATATATATAAAGAAAGAACAGTAAGATATAAAATCCGGTGTTCTTATAGATATTTTTATTTTTACACAATAGTGCTCAATGTAAATTTACAGAGCATTAATATTATAAATTAATTGATTTAAAATATGGGTTTTTCGCTACACAGTGATAACCATGTTTCAGAAATGGAAGCTAAAGCTTTCGAATTTAATTTTGCTATTAAACCAAAGACATTAGTTCCATTTCCTCGTCAAGCGAATTTTGGAGTAACTTATTTTTTTAAATTTACGGTTATTAAAGGCACGGCAAAGATTCATAATTGAGTGTTTCCAAGGATACAGAGAAATCCACTCATCTAGACAAGGGGGTGTGGTAGCGTGTTCAATTTTTTAATTTTCATTGTATCAGTTAATAGTTACATTCGAAAGCGGGGTTATGTTTAGGGATGGGTAGGGATGTATTTTTCAACACATTCTGACATCCGCTAAATGCATGCCGTCTGGGTTTGTTTTGTTTTTGTTTTTATATATATATATATATATATATATATATATATATATATATGTGTGTGTGTGTGAAGAAATTTTTATATATATATATATGTGAAGAAATATAGTCATAACATGTGCTATATTTATGGGGTAAAGTGCTCAATATCAGAGATAGAGCGTGTGTAAATATAAAAGTGAACATAGAAGTCAACACTTAGAGGCGACTGTCTGTTTCATGCTAGATGCAATCGTTAGGCCTGACGATTGCATCCAGTATGAAACTGACTGTCGCCTCTAATTTTTGACTTCTATGTTCACTTTTATCTATATATATATATATATATATATATATATATATATATATATATATATATATATGTATATATATATGAGTTGGGATCAAATATTGCTCAAATGTGGAACGGAATCCGATGAAATGATAATATAAAGAACAAATATGAAAGGTTCATCGATCTAACATATTTCCCTTTATTAAAACTTCAGCAGAGATTGAGATATGTAGATATTTCCATATCTCAGTCACTCACAAATCTTTAATAAATGTGAAACATGTTAAATTGATAAACGTTTCCTATTTGTTCTTTATCTTATATATATATATATATATATATATATATATATATATATATATATGTATATATATATCTATATATATATATATATATATATATATATATATATATATATATATATATAACCTAATAATGTAAGATATAATGTAAGATGTATATATATATATATATATATATATATATATATATATATATATTGAACAATAAAAAATATTAAAAAATTAAAATCTTCAGACACACTGGGTTGTAGATTAATATTCCTTCGTTTTTATTATTATTTCATTTAGATTACTCGACTAGTTTCGGCCAACATGGCCATCATCAGGAAAAAATTAATTTTCTGCTTGCTGGTTGCAGTGAACTACAGAAATGAATGTTTTGATGGAGAAAATGAACTTTTGTCTGTAGTTTTCATTTGTTTTTTTATTTATTTTATTTTTTATCATGACTTTTGGTCAGTCCTTGTGTTGGTCAAACAGTCTCTTTTAAGTTGTTATTTGAGATAAGATCTGGATAAATTCATGCTGCTTTGAATTCCCTTGGTCATTTTGACAGATTTATCGGTTCCTGGAAAGGGATGTGTCTCTGTTAAGTGTGTGTGTGTTATTTGGTTCTTAGGGAGTGAGTGTGTATGATGTGTGTAAGTGTGTATATACGTGTGCGTGTGCGTTTAAGCGTGAGGGCTCAACACCTCTGTAAGCATATCTGTCTTGTGTGGGTAAGAAATGTGGGTAGGTTTTGATTTGTAGGGGTATATATTAATACTATCAATATTGTTAAATTTATGGTTAAGCCCGGCTGGATAATGCGTTTTTAAACGTATCCACTTATTTTCATGAAACTCTAAAATCTTTCTAATGTTATCTGCTCTGGACTTTTCTATTCTCTCAATTATAGTGAATTTGGCTTGGGTTTTAAAATTGTGTTTTTCTAGGCGGAAATGTTGTTCTACAGCTAATAATCAATATATATATATATATATATATATATATATATATATATATATATATATATATATATATATATATATATATACATACAGTTGTGGACAGTATTATTCACCCCAATGAATATCTGTAAGTACTTACCGATTTTACTATAAATATTTGATTCCGTATTTAATTTTGAATAATTCCTGAATTTTTTAGAAGTTTCACACTGTGATATTCATAGTTTATACATTTTTTTAAATATTGCTGCAGTCCAAAATTATTCGTGAAGGTGATGGATATACAACACTTTCCAAGCGTTTAAATGTTCGTAGATCAACAATTCGTAGCAGTACCAAGTAGTACAACGAGACTCAATGGGTTGAGAATAACTTAAAGACTAGCAGGAAACAGTCAATTTCTGAAAGAATGGAAAGGAAGATTGTTAGAGATGCCTCGAAGAATCATCCCTTAACGACAAAGGACATTGTTAATGATGTAAAGACAGTAGGGTTGAACGTACCAATGAAGTCAGTCACTAGATGCTTTCATCGAGCAGGACTTTTCGTCCAAGGCTAAACAGCAAAAAATGCAGATTAGCGTATACTAGAAGCCATTGGAATAAATATTGGAACTCTGTTTTATGGTCAGATGAAACCTAACCGGAATTATTTGGACATATGAACTCCCGTTCTGTATGGAAACCCCAAAAATATTTTGAAAAAATGTTTTGAACAACAAAAAAATATTAAACACTCGGTTGTATATTAATATTTTTTGTTTTATTATTTAAATTAGTTTCCTAAACTAGTTTCGGTCAGCATGGCCATCATCAGGATAAACAAATCCCTGCAGGTTAGTAGCAGTGAACTACAGGAGTGAATGACTGTCGCTGATAAAATGAACTCTATCTATCTATCTATCTATCTATCTATCTATATATATATATATATATATATATACACACACACACACACACACACACACACACACACATATATATATATATATATATATATATATATATATATATATATATATATATATATAAGTGAACATAGAAGTCAACACTTAGAGACGACAGTCTGTTTCCTGACGATTGCATCTTGCATGAAGCAGACTGTCGCCTCTAAGTGTTGACTTCTATATTCACTTTTATATTTATACACGCTCTATATCTGATATTGAGCACTTTATCCCATAAATATAGCACACTTTAAGACTATATTTCTTCATATATATATCTATATATATATATATCTATATATATGAGTGAACATTGAAGTCAACAGCGCCTGACGATTGCGTCCAGCATGAAACAGCCTGTCGCCTCTGAATATTGACTTCAATGTTCACTTTTATATTTATATTTACATACGCTTTATCTCTGATATTGACCACTTTATCCCATATATATAGCGCACCTTAAAACTATATTTCTTCTTATATATATATATATATATATATATATATATATATATATATATATATATGTATATGAGATTTGAGATTTATGAAACAGCAGATATTTTGTATATATTGCTCAATATAAAATTATTAAAATAATATTAAAAACAGCGCACTAATGACATTATATAAAATACTTTTGATTATCAATTATATCGATGTTTCTTGGCAAAATCAAGGAACATTGATGTTGGGACAGAATTGATATTTAAAAGTTAAATAATCTTTTCAGATAATATATATAGATATATATATAATATAATTATTTTCTTTTTTTAAAATATGATTTCATTTTGTCGCGATGGAATTATATTTTTAAAACAGAAAATAATTATCATACTATGCTCTACCGCCTGTTTGTATCGAGTACTGTTTTTTTATATAAAAATCATTGCTAGCTAGCAACACAGCTTTCCTACTATTTTAATATATATATACATATATATATATATATATATATATATATATGTGTGTGTGTGTGCGTGTGAGTGTGCGTGTGAGTGTGTGTGTGTATGTGTGCGTGTGTAAAAAGCGACAGAGAGAAGAGGGAACCTCGGTGGTGTGGAAACTTTCTTAATGTGACTGATTTATTTCATCTGATATTAAGAACGAATGTCAGATTGCTAATTTTTCAGCACCCCTCTCATTTTGTTTAAACCTTTTTATTAATCAATATCTTTCTGATTCATATTTCATATGCAAAAAAATAAATACTTAAATAAAAAAAAATGTAGTAATTTATGATGATTGACGAAAATCGATTCCAGAAATCGAAGTATTGGACAGTTATTGAAATGTTGACTGGTGAATAGATTACGTCGCTAGAAATCTATGATCTCCTGGGGGCAACTCTTTGTATGCAGTGGTCAGACGTTGTGGTTGTAAGTGTTTTTTTTTTGGGGGGGGGGGAGATCCATGAAAGAATAAAATTATTAAAAAATGAATAATGTAAGAAAAAAAAGGAGAGAAAAAACACCTTTGTCGAAAAAATGAAATAAAGCAAACAAAATTTTTTTTTTTTGGTATGTCAATCTAAAATGTTGGACCCGAAATTTTTGGAGAATACTTCTTATGGGTTTAGACATCATTTGCTTGTCCACCATTAGTATAAGCATAAAGCTTATAATTTCAAAAATATCGTTCGATGAGGATAGATCAATAAGTCCCTAGATGAATTTTGATTTGAATATTTCTCTGTTCAACCTTTGCGATTTATATAGAGAAAATGCTTGATTTATTGATTTGCTTTTTACGGTTTATCAACACTTTGCAGGTTATTTAAAGTCAGAGAATGTTTTCAGATTGTAAGATGTTTTTGGAGACGATAATGATTTACTAATACAAGTCTTACTAATTAACCCATAGCTGGGGACAGAAGAGTGTATTTGCGCCTACGTGAATAGAACGAACCAAATTGGAATTAGAACTCGGCTCCGATTAACAATTCCGAGCAATTAACAACTACACCATCCGCACACCCAAACTTGCAGAAACTTCTATTCCTAAGGGGTAACCTATGACCAGGTTTGACGTTGCTTAACTTTGGTGATCATACGTTTTGACAGATAAAGAGATTGTGGAACAAATATATTTTCTTCTTAATTTAATATTTCATTTCTGACATGCATTTTTTTCCAATATTCCTGTAGTTTTCATGTTGCTTTATACTAATGTTATTATAGAGTTTCGACCAAGTACACTGCGGTTATCATCAAGTGTCCATCGGCTGATATGTGATTTCTGTTGATTATTGTGATATTCTGTCCAAGGTGGAATAATGGATAGCGGCTCGGATTGAGGAATCGGAGAGCCGAGTTCGAATTTCACCCGAATCCATTACTTTCAGTTACGTGCTAATACTCTCGAGAAAGGTATGAATCCTCTTCTCACCCTCCCCCCAAAACCAGGTATGGGTAAATAGCAGGACAGACCGGGGTCTATGGCAACTGGTCTACCGCAGATAAAAATGGCAACCTATTGCGGGAAAAATATGCCTCGTCAGTACCGAAAGATACATGATCGCCTAAGCGTGTATCACACATGTGACATAACTAACTGACTTGCTCATACACTTGGGAAACGTATGAATACACTTCTCCCCCCATCTATGGGTCAATAGCAGGACAGACCGGGTTCTTGGCAACCTACTGCGGGAAAAAATCTTCCTCGTCACTCATGTATCGAAATATACATGATCGCCTAAGCATGGCATATAACTGACTGATGATGACCAGAATTCGAAATAATACAAGAATATTCAATAAATATACACTTGTGCAAAATTAGGTGCGTTTTTTTCCGTCATTAAGCTACGGAATTAATGATTCATCCATTGATTCCTTTGAAATTACGAAATGAGAAGAGAGGGACTTTCGAGAATATCTGAACGAAAGGATGTGCATTCCTCAAAGGAGTAATTGGCACTTAATAGGTCAGGGCGCGCTCTATGACCGAACAGCATTATAAAGCACGTCGGATCTGGTGTTGGTTTCTCCTATAAAAAGGCGGACCCATATTCGAAATCGACCCTGAGAGAGCACGTTGTCTTTATTAAGTCTATCGAATGCGTACGCTGAATCGAAGTTTTTGTAGTGGGAGGGCGTAAAATCGATTCAAAATTCATTGATGACTTATAAATAAACACACAAACACACACAGACAGACAAGATCTAAAAGGTCAGCCAAGCTAACAGTGATCTCATCCCACAATCCTCACTCTTGCTCCATATGCGACCTCCTTTGTAAATCACTGGCGGGTGTTAAGTGCCACTTAAGATTATCACACAAAATTTCATAAATGAATCAATTAAGCTGTCAGATCCTCAAACATCAAAACCGACGGGAGAGACCATTATTATTATTATTATTATTATTATTATTTTTATTTCCTTTGATATCTGGCGTTTACACATTTCTTTCCGGGTCCCGCCCAGGGACCTAAGGTTAGAAATGGCATCATGACACTTTCCACTGCAAGAAAAATAAAAAAATAATTACATAGATAAAGCCCTTCGTAAAGTGTGGGCTGTACTTGTCAGAACAATTTTCTGTATCTCTTTGAGGCATGGACTTCCAGGGATCCCTTCAATCAGCCTACTGGAATCTTTTCCAACCAGTTCAAGGGCTCCAACTACAACATTATTATTATTATTATTATTATTATTATTATTATTATTATTATTATTATTATTATTATTATATATACACCATGTTTATCCAGGATGCAAGTGATCATGACTCTCCAGATCATTCTTTTCTTGTGAAATGTCATGATCTAAAATAGTGGTGATGTTCCTCCTTGCTTTACCCGTGGTTTTGTATTCAGAGGAGTCCTTATCTTCTAGTGAATTCTATCCAGTGCTATATATATATATATATATATATATATATATATATATATATATATATATATATGAAGAAATATAGTCTTATGGTGGGCTATATTTATGGGATAATGTGCTCCATATCAAAGATAGAGAGTGTGTAAATATGAAAGTGAACATTGAAGTCAAGAGTTAGAGGCGACAGGCTGTTTCATGCTAAACGCAATCGTCAGGCAACCTGCGATATTGAAGTGACCTGACGATTGCGTCTAGCATGAAACAGCCTGTCGTGTCTAAGTTTTGACTTCAGTATCTATCTATCTATCTATCTATCTATCTATCTATCTATCTATCTATCTCAGTTTGTTCATATCTCAGTTTGTTCATATCTATCTATCTATCTATATATTGCATATATATATATATATATATATATATATATATATATATATATATATATATATAATTGACATTGAAGTCAACACAGACTACACTTTGTTTCATGTAAAAGACAGTGGCTAGGATATATTCATACTTTTATGTACATACGCTCTGTCTCTGATATCGAAAACGTTAAAATGTAAATATAGCATACCTAAAAACGATATATTATCACAGATATAATTTTGAAAATGTATAAAACATTTGGATTAAACTATGAAAGAAAGAGACCAGATTATCGGTTCAGAATCAAGGGGAAGTAACTGGAATCCAAACCGGATGAAGTAAAAAGACACCAGTAATATTGGAGCGGGCTGTAAAAAGCCTTTTTTTCATTAGCTGACGCTGATGGACGTATTTCAATAAGAGCGGTCGGACACCTAGCTATGTCGTTATTATTTTCTTTACTGCATTGTTGAGGTATGTAGCACGACGCTTTCAAGGAGTCGACCTACCTCATCCAGAGTCAGGCTGGGGTTCCTTTTTGAGCCGATATGATGCAAAACCCTTAATCGGCAATGAGGAGAGTGCGTCACTGAAGATCACCTTTGATGCATCTAAAATGTATTATGTAACCACACACACACACACACACACACACACACACACACTATATATATATATATATATATATATATATATATATATATATATATATATATATATGTATATATTTGTCATCCACAGCTCATCAGTGCAGCTAGACGTCCGGTTGCCTCTAGCTAGGATCGAAACCCGACTGAATTAGTGTCAGTCTGGGATTCTACGGACGGCAGGGATGAAGGTGAATTTTATATAATCCTCATATAGACTGATTCTCTGTGTTAAAGTTCATCAGTGTGGCTAGACATCCGATTGCTTCAAGCCGTAATCGAAACTCGACAGATTTTTCATCAGTCAGGGACTACCCATAAGCTATATGTGCACGGCAGAGAAAGGGAATCTTTTAACGTATTATATACGTGATGTATATAAACGCTAAACCAGCATCCAGAGTGCTCAATTCATACGAAGAACTTTGTGTTAAACAGCACCAGATGATGTTAAAAATCCCCCTTCTCCATAGTGCTTAATCGGTCAACGAGAGCAAGTCATCCATCCATATATATATATATATATATAAATAGAAGTCAACACTTAGACAGTCTTTTCACATGCTAGTGCAATCGTCAGGCAGTTGCCTGACGATTGCACTAGCATGAAACAGACTGTCGCCTCTAAGTATTGACTTCTATGTTCACTTTTATATTTACACACGCTCTATCTCTGATATTGAGCACTTTATTTTATCGCACACTTTAAGACTATATTTCTTTATATATATATATATATATATATATATATATATATATATATATATATATATAAAAGAAAGAACAGTAAGATATAAAATCCGGTGTTCTTATATATATTGTAAATTTACAGAGCATTAATATTATAAATTAATTGATTTAAAATATGTTTTTTTCGCCACACAGTGAAAAAAAACATTTGTTCCATTTCCTCGTCAAGCGAATTTTGGAGTCTAATGGAACTAATGTCTTTAATTTAATAAGAAAATTAAATTCGAAGGTTTTAGCATCCATTTTTGAAACATAGTTATCACGGTGTAGCGAAAAAAAACATATTTTAAATCAATCAATTTATAATATATATATATTTATGTCTGTGTGTGTATGAACGCATATTTGCTTATTTTATTATTATTTCTTACTGTATTTTTACAAATCTTCAAAGAGGTTTTTGCACATCAGAACCGCAACTGTATATAAATTGTCTAAATTACATATATATATGTTTTTGTTTGAGAACATTTATTGCCTCAGTCATCATCGAGAGATAAATATTACCAGCGCCGTAAACAAATGTTTTGTTCGCTTAATGCGGGCTTGTTAGCAACGCAACATTCCATAATCAATTCCACGCGTATCGTATAATTGACACCGTGTGTAAAACGGTTTCACAGAGCTCTACAGCACGAAGATGCTAACTATTTTAGAGGCAGCATAGTTATCTGATACATATTTTACCATTTATATACATTTTAAAATGACTTTTATGATGAAAGTGGAAGCGGGCTGGAATGATAATTTTTCAGCGCCTCTCGCATATGATCATCTACATGATTCTAGCAAGTATGAGCAAGCACGGGGGGCCACATTAGATATGAAACAGAAATTTGATTTTAAATTTAAATGTAATAATTTTTTCTAACAAAAGGGACTGTTTCAAAATTGCCTATTGAGCCAAGTGATTAGTAACTTTTTTTTCTCTCTTAGTGAAGATACAATCTGATTTGATATGTAGATTGACAGACATGCAAAAAGATGAGAGCGAATTCAATGACCGACTGGGAGAAAAAAAAAAACCGATTCCATCACGATCTACCCTCAAACACACACCGCCCAGTGTTTCCAAAGATAGATCGATCTCTTCGAGCTACACTAAACCATAACACACCCAAATTAAAAGTGATTTCAATTAATCATCAGAGGCAAATATTTCCGTCTGCCATCAGCATGGCTGATGCTAATCTCCAGGATATATTGCTAGGAAAGTTGGTTCAATGTGTCCTGTCAAAAAATTCTTCATCTTGCACATTTATACATTCACCATTCATCCGTACATTGAATATTGCTGCCATATCTGGTCTGGTGCTCCTGTTATATATCTTGAGATTCTCAACAAAATCCAAAGAATGTAATGTTATTGGTCCTCACCTAGAATCACGACTTTACTTTCCCACCGACAAAGTTTTTCTCATCAGAATCCATTTTGTACATTTATAAACCTACCATTCGTCCGTGCATTGAATATTGCTGCCATATCTGGTCTGGTGCTCCTGTTATATATCTTGAGATTCTCAAAAAATTCCATGCTAGGCAACCGCTAAAGCTTTAGGCTCCATCAAGGAATGCAGCAGTCGTGCAAATTACGCACTCCTGTCACGGGGAGTTAGTGACGAAAACTAATCACGCGGGACTCTTTCGTGGTGGCTGAGCAGAGATAAATGCATGCAAAAAATAATAATAATTTTATAAAGAACACTCTTGACCACCAGAATTTAGCCATACGCAATTTCAACTGGGCAGAGAAAAATAAGCGTCAAGAGGAAGCCAATATCTTTTTATAAGGTGTATAAATCCTTCCACCAGGAATTCGTCACTATTAACATTATTATATTTTTTATATCAATGATATTTAATAAATAGTTGACCTTTTTCTTCAAACTGAATAATGTCTGTTGCGAAGTAATATTTTATGAGGGAGATATTCTATTATTATTCAATGTGATTGTCATCAAACTAATTTATTTGTTTTTTCTTCTTTGCCTTTTCTATAGTAGAGCCGTCGGTTATTCTCTTGAATTTCTCACGTATTCCTGAAGCCGTCCTGCATCGACGGAACGCTGGCATCGTGAGAGTTCCTTTAATATCGTGCGCAATACCATGCCAAGGTCTTCTCAAGTTTACTACCTGCAGTTGCTTGATTAAGAGTATCCGCACAACAAAAGATAATTCTTTTGTAGGGATACAAAAACGCAATCTTCTTTTATCTCCTTGTGATGGCGATAAGACACATGTGTCACGTGATGGCCATTTAATGACGTCACTCCATACAATTGCGAAAACGGCATTCAAATTCAATCAGTGAACCTACTGGAGGAGCGTTTGCAGTCAGTTGCCGAGTCTCTTGGGACCTGAGCAGACTTGTTCTGTGAGGGGCCGAACAATTCAGAGTAACCTGCATTTGATCCGCACGATCCTAGAGGGCGTAAAAGACGACGACGAAGCCGCGCTGATCAATTTGGATCAGTCCAAGGCATTTGATAGGGTCGACCATCGCTACCTTGCTACTGTCCTGCAGGCCGCCGGATTCGCACCCGACTTCTGCCGTTGGATTAGCCTCCTGTATCGCTCCCCCAGTGCTGTGGTACAGGTGAACGGAAAGTTGTCGGGCGCTTTTGTTCTGTCGAGGTCGGTTCGTCAGGGTTGTCCGCTGTCGCCTCTCCTGTATGCTTTGGCGTTGGAGCCTCTCCTGCGCCGGCTGAAGGACGAGGCGTGCAGTCCGGCCCTACGCGGGATCGCCGTTCCTGGAGGGTCTCGAGCCAGGGTTTCCGCGTACGCCGATGACGTATCTGCTTTCGTGTCGTCCCGTGGTGACATTGAGGCGGTACAGAAGGAGCTTGATCGGTACAAGATAAACCGCGACAAGTCGTCCGGCTTGCGGTTAGGTGCCTGGAAGGGGCGTGATCTTCCGGGCCGCTTTGGTTGGACGGACGGTCCTGTGCACATTCTTGAAGTGTGGTTTGGACCCGACCTCCAGCTGGAGAAAAATTGGTCTGAAGTACTAGCAAAGGTCGTTTCTGCCGGTAAGACTTGGAATCGACGGAGGTTGTCCGTAAAGGGCAGGGCGGAGGTGTGTGTTACATACATTTTCTCCCTGATTCTTTATCGATTGTCAGTACTTCCTCTCTGTAAGGCCCACAAGAAGGCGCTCGAGCAAGCGCTATCCTCCATTTTATGGAGGGGACGCGCGAACAGGGTCGACAGACGAGTCTGCACCAAACGTCCGTGTCATGGGGGGCTGGGAATGCCACACCTGAGGAATCACATCCGTGCCTCTCGGTTGGCTTTCCTACGCCGTGCATTGACTAGAGGAGACCCGATTCTAGAGGGGATTGTTAGGGACGCGTTCCCTAGCCTTACCATCAGTCCCCCCATCTCGAGGGTTGAGCGCGGTCGTAAACTCCGGGATGAATCGCATTTCCTCCGCGAGTGTCGGTTAGCCTTGAAGGCTATTCCGCGGTCCAGTGACCTTTCACGGCCTAGGAAGGTCTTCTATCGGGGATTAGTGGAGGGTCGCGCGAAGGATCCCCTACGTGATACGCTCTGCTGTTCGGAGGAGGAGTACCGCTCCTACTGGTCTTGGGCGCCAGCGGCGGATTATCTCAGTAACCCTGAGTTTTCGCTTACCTGGCGATTGGCTCGGAATCGGCTGCCTCTCAACGACAAGGCTTTCATATGGGGCTTGGTGGATTTGCCAGACTGTGAACGGTGTGGCCTTGGATTAGAAGAAACGGCTTCGCACGCCTTCTACCATTGCCCCCGGGTCCGCACCTTATGGGACCATGTCGGCGAGCTGACGGCTCGTCTCGCTCCCGAAGAACTCGTGTCCATTGATCGCGCATACGCGTGTGACAATGTGTCGCCCCCGTATTCCGGGGTGAAACGAATGGTGTTTCTGACGCTGCTAGCCACGGCTCGAATGGTGATATGGACGACGCGAATGGAGGAAGTCTTGCGAGGCAATAGTCTTACGCATCAGGATCTGATCCGATTCTTTGAGCATCAGCTCAGGATGAAGATTAGAACTGATAGAAAACGATTGCATTCGACAGTCTTCAGGGAAAGGTGGGTAAAAGAGGCGAGCTTGGTTCGTTTGAACGGGGCTAGCCTTGATTTTCTTTTCTAGGTCAACCTAAGTCACATCGGGGTGGTTTCCTGTGGAACCCTCCCCTTGGTTACGTTAGACAAGCTTAAGTGTACCTAGTTAATATGAGTAAGTTCCTGGCCTGTTTCCCGGCCATCTTTTTAGTTATGATCCAAGTCGAGATTTCCAACCTCCCTAGTTTGTTTTGACTTCTTTTTCATCTCAACTGGATCAGCCTTTTACTTCCCCATGTCCGAGTTATTTTATCTCTTTCCCACTCCCTTAGCGAGAGTGCTTCTTGATTTTGTCCTCTGGGCAGAATACAGCGGCCTCTCTATTTTGAGGGTTGGACGGGCCCTACTAACATAAATTATGTTTAGTTTAAAAATTTGTTGAATTTTAGTTTGTTATGGGGTTTATCTCCCTCCCCTTTCATCTTTTCATGATTAGAATTTTATATATTTTATTATCATCAAATGTTTATAGTGTGGGGCGCGTTTTTGTAGGTCCCCTCTGGTGAGGATTATGGTGTATGGAGGATTGAATGGTGACGGACGAATTCTTGTGGTGAATGTGTCAATTGTAATGTATGAATGGGTCGCGAATCTGATCAGCTAGGTATAGGATAGTTAGTTAAGACCAGCCTTTACCCCTCCCTTTTTTCGGCCTTGTGCCACAATTTGTACATTTTTGTACGAATAAATAACGTGAACTTACTGGTGTCAAGACACACGTGTTTGTTTGACCAGCTGCCAATGCTACTTTTTGCAAGTCCATTGTGCTTTCTTTTGGGAATATATCTTTCCTAGATAAAGAAAGAAACTCTGGCTCGCAGTACTCAATTTGGGAAAACACACAACTGGCCGTTTCCAACTTCGTGGAATATAGCCTCTCCTGTGACATTGTAGATGAATCCGGACGGTTTGAATCTCGAGTCTTAAAGATGGATTCTCAGACAAAGGAGTATCTCCATATTATACGTAAGACCTTTTCTTTCTTTTTTTCTCTTTACACCCTGCTGTGTCGTGTCGATATATGTGATATATTACTATCTGCGTGAGAAACACGTGTATATATGTATATATAGTTTTGAGCATGTCTTAGTGTTATGGTCCAATATCCTCGCACTGTTATGGTCCAAGGTTAGGACCAAGGAAGAACAACACGAACACAAGAGTAGGAATAACAAAGATATATTACAAAAGAAATATAATACAAGAAGTTGAAGGTGTTAGTATTAACTGTCAGTGTGGTTTAGAGTGAACTAATATTGTCTTGACTCGTTATGTCTCGACTCGTTCCGATATTTAACAACCCTCGCACGTGGGTCGAATGTGGCACAAGGCCGGTTTAATGTGGGCTCACCGAGCCCGTAGGCTCGGCCAAAAATATGCCCATTTAGAACCCGTATGAACGGGTTCAGGGACTGTCTACCTCCCCGGACACACTTTGCCCTGCGGCAAAGCCTCGTCCGGGTTCCTCTCTGCCAAAGCAGAGAGTTCGAAAAGAGTCGCGCACAGTCAGAGACTGCGACTCGACTCGTTCCTCTCCTCTCTCTGAGAGAGGCGCAGTATTTATGGAGTCAGGAAGAGTCCATTATCGTTATAGGTAAGTTCCCATAACACTTAGTATTATAAAAGTCTCTCTGAGAACAAAGGATGTTTATCATTCCTTTTCCTTTCAACCATTCCGTTCCGTCCGTGAACTACGGCGTTATTATATCACGGTTATAATAATGCCCATAATGGGGGAAATATATATATATATATATATATATATATATATATATATATATATATATATATATATATATATATATATATATATATATATAATATATATATACATTTTGCTTGGTTTCCGAGTCTCTTCTTCTAAAAGTTTTTTTTTAATACAAGGCCTCTGATTACAGTTAACTGACATTCACTGAGCGATGCCAATCAACAACAATAGAATCGTCATCTACTCACATATCCGACAATATTAATGTTATGGATTCCGGGATGAAATCTGATATCAATGAATAACAAACGCCAGGAATGGATAAGGAAAATAAATGTATTAACGTAATAATACAAACTGGTAATACGGGTTAGTAGATCCAGGAATACGGGTTAGTAGCACTAATATATATACAGTCTTGGTATTGAAGTATCACGGTATGACTCCTGTAGTTTAGTTCCACATATTTCCTTATGTTGGTATAGTCTTCGTCATGCAGCCTAGTAGCCCTTATCCTACTAGTAGCTTTTCTGTTCCTACATTGGGATGCCTTGTGCCCCATTTTTCCACACACAAGACAGTTTTTATATTTAAAACGGCACTCCTTATCCCAGTGTAGTCCTCCACATCGATAACATGCAGATTTGGGGGGGGGGCTTATATTTGCTTCAATTTTCGTCATAATTTGCCCTATATGTTGTACTTTTTCCCTTATTAAATAATTTTTGTTTTCTTTCCGGGGAGGGTGAAGAACGTAAACTTTTGTTTAACTTACGTATATGTGATACACCTGACTCCTCAATGCTCTTCGAGTCTTTCTTTATACTCAAGCATTTTAGGCAATCTTCTGATAATTGTTGTAGTGTTAGTCCAGGCTCATTTTGTAGTTTTGAAAGCATTCTTTTGCGCATTTCACTATCTTTTGCTGAAACTAAGCCTTGAACAAAGATGAGACACTTGAAATTGTCCGGTGTTAATTCTGCCAACTTGAAGTCGTCGCAATGTTTATTCACGATTGCGGCAAACGTGGAATAGTCCTCATTTTCGCTCTTTACCAGGTTAAGACATTTCCACCTCTTGTGAAAGAGTGACGTTTTTGGACTGAAAAGCTCTGTAAGACATGTAACTGCTTCGTCAAACGTTAATTCCTTCGTCTTTTGTGGCAAAATGTAATCCACAAATTTTGTGTATTCCTCTTCCTAGTTTTCTGAGCAACAGACGTAGCTTCTTTGCTTTTGCCCAGTTTTGACAATCGATGTTAAAGATGTCTTCGTAGCGTCTAAAATAATCCCCGAAATTTTTATCCTCTTCTAGAGAGTATTTGAAAATTTCTATCGTATTCCACACTGCCTCTTGGGAAAAAGTCGCCTCTTTTTCGCTATTTTGTTGTCTGTTACCAGCTACCTTTAATATTAGTTCCTGCGTTTGTAGTAATAGTTTTTGCCATTTTTCTTCCATTCTTTCCTGGGGTTGTAATTTCTGTTCATTTTGGTATTTTACAAGTTCTACTAAAATATTTTAAAAATCCTCCATGACGAAAGTCTTAACGAAAAACTCGCTTTTCCGTATTTTAGTCCTCGTACATCTTTTGTCGCCAAGTTGTTGTGGACACTGACAAAAAACGGCAAAGGAGACTTTTGTTTTTTGCTTTTTTTTCTGTGTGAGTTCGAATACCTTGTCGTCAATTTGTTGTGGACAACGAGGGACAATTTTGTTTCGTTTTCCTTCCCGTGTGTTTTCGAATTCCTCGTCGCCAATTTGTTATGAATTCCGGGATGAAATCTGATATCAATGAATAACAAACGCCAGGAATGGAAAAGGAAAATAAATTTTTTAACGTAATAATACAAACAGGTAATACGGTTTAGTAGATCCAGGAATGCGAGTTAGTAGCACTTATATATATACAGTCTTGTTATTGAAGTATCGTGGTATGACTCCTTACTGAGTCTACGTGCTCGTTAACTGTGACGTTTGCCGCCGTCTCTGTGTGTGACTTACTCTACTACTACTGAACTCTACAACTCTTCTGTCGTTCAGTCTCGACTCCTCGGGTATTCACTGGCAGTAGTATATGTATACACTGGGTGAGTCCATTTGTGTGAGAAGGGGAGACCCCTTAACAATTAAATAACAAAAATAATGCATATCTGTTGCGACCCAGATAAGTCCAAACCTGAGATGACCAATAAAGGACACTTTCCAAACAAACAGCTAAACTAGGTTCCTAACATCAGCAGTATAAAAAGGCGTCATCGTATGATGATGCTGTCACTTGTAATGCCAGGTAAGTCCACGCGCTGATCTGCATAATTTGTTGCATAGATTAAAAGTGAAATCAGGTTGGATAGATTGCGTTGCAGTGACGTATATGATTAATCAAATCAGCATTTGAAAGGTATACGCACCAACATTCTGCGAATTCAATCCTTACTCTCTCAAAGTCGATCATACCAGTCGTCAGTAGTTTCCCAAGTGAACCTTCCAGAGGTAAGATCTTCCCAAACCATAGTGTCTAAGTTCTCCACGGCAAATTGTCTCACTAGACAATAAACTGGTGGATGAAAACGTTGGTTGGTGAATTTGGGTGACAGCAGGGAGCAGAATCGAAAGTCAGGCGGTGCAGCCAATCGGTACCTTATAACGTTATCCCCCCCGTCACAGAGACGACGTTTAGTGTGCAGTCTCTTCAAAAAGACAGCACACTCGTTACCCTGGCAAAACATAGCCGTTGCGAACCCCAGAACACCTGGTCATCAAAAAAGAAATTGTCTTCCAGTTTCCCCATGAGATAGTCGGGACTGTGAGCTGATCGGTGTTACCTTTTCAAATGATGCGTTTTTAGGCTCCAAAAAATCAGGCATTCTCTGGAGAGTCCGTCCCGCAGTTTTTGACACTCTGTCAGAGAAACCCTAATCAGGGGAGTTTTTTTTTTTCAATATTTCAAGCCCCAGAGGATTTCCCCTTCGGTAGTACCACTCCTTTAGATAGGGGTTGTGTTGATTACTCGGCGTCTGAGGTGTCCATGAATGTGGATGCGCCGAGAGGGCTTGGGCAATTTTTCCACGGTATTCCCACTTTAAAGTTTGTACTTGTGTCGCATTCAGTAACGACGTAGGCGCGCTGTGAAATACTCTGGCAGCTTCACCGTATGACAGGATCCCCGTGTGTTACCAAGGATGTCTGTTTCTGTTAGCCAGGATGGTTTGTCCTTGTTTGTGTTTCCGGTGTCTCGGCTGCGATCGTACCTTGACCGTTGAGATCCAGTGTTCGGTTCTTTTTGTGTTTGATTCCAGTGCTGCACTAGTCTACAATGGGCATAGAAAGAGGGTCATTCCTAAGAGGCAAATGCCTCAACGGATCAAAACCACTTGCAACCATTGGTCTTAGAAAGCGTTCATCTACAGTCAACAATTTAGATATTTCTGAACGGGTTCAGCGCTGTGCAGGACGTTCATATGAAAGTCTCGAATTGATGAGGTTATTTAAGTAGAACACTGGAAGCGGCGAAAGTCAAATGGCAAAACCCTGAACATCTGCTTCAATCTGCACAAGATCAAACGTATAGGTAATGAAGCTGAATGACTATAAATGAACACATATGCAAGTAGATACGTGCATTGGTTACAGTATAAGGAGCCATCAACTGTACATTGGTGTCGTGATAATACACTCTATATTATTCTTAGATGGTAACAGAGTTGTTTACTCTTACATGCATTCGATCGCATAGATATCAAACACCATCTTGCGATAGATTATTCCATTCTTTTTTCACCGGATTAACATAATACTGTAAGAGTCAGAAGTGGGCTGACTGAACGAATCAGATGTTCTCCTATCATTCCACATTTACGTTCAATCCTTAAAAGGTCTGGCGATCAAGTTAGCTAGGGATATTGTCCAACAACTTTGCAAATCATAGCATGCCATATGGCGCCAGATAACGCCTTTATAAGCCATTAACAATTGAAGTACAGTTTGTATATTCTAGAAATACAATATATATATATATATATATATATATATATATATATATATATATATATATATATATATATATAGACCAACGTTGTATGTATATATATATATATATATATATATATATATATATATATATATATATATAAACCAAACATGTATTCATATATATATATATATATACATATATATATATATATATACATAAATATATATATATATGTATACCAACCTTGTATTTATATATATATATATATATATATATATACCAATCTTGTATATATATATATATATATATATATATATATATATATATATATATATATATATATATATATATATATATATATGAATAAGGCCTATAGTAAATGGTAGAGCTTTCAAGCGAAAGATGTAATTCAATTTCTTAAACATTTCCTTGAACGTAATTAATTCAACGTAATTTTTATTGAAATTTTAATTCCATCAATTGAAAATCTGAAAATTCTCTCGGACATTCAAGCCGGTAAATGTTGTTAATACTGTTTATTATAAACAGACCATTTACTTAAATATTTGTATCTATAAAAAAAAAAGAATGTATAAGCATAAAAATGTCTCAAAATAATTGTCGGACAATGTCCATTTTATATATATATATATATATATATATATATATATATATATATATATATATATATATATATATATATATATATATATATATCAGTAAATGTGGAAAAATTGAGCCGAGATGTATCAGATGACTATAAAGTTCCCTACCTGATGTTTATTTTTGACATGCAATTATTGCACCTTGATACTAGTGTTTATTTTGGTAATGATTTCCGTAGTTTTCTAAATTGTTTTGCATCGTTCACCTGCGAGTCAGACTTTGTTGAATGCTAACATTTTGTCCACATAGCAAAGCATCAAAAATGGCTGATAGAAAATTGCACATTCGCCATATTATGTTCTATGAATTTCGGAGAGGATCAAGCTTTGGGGATGCGACAAAAATACATTCGGAAGGTTTAATTGTATCCCAGTTTTTGGACGGTCAAAAAGTTGCTTGGTAGATTTCGCCAGGTTTATTCTAACCTAAACAGTCAACCACGCCCCGGCCGACCGGGCGATGGATAAAGACTTTCTGCTTGCCATCGTGGAGAATAAACCGAAGATTTCGACGGAAGAGATTGCTGAGAGTCTGAAAATAGATGGATGGGCTGCCTTCCGTCTTTTGAAGAGAATTGGATAATAAAAAAAAACAACAGCCCAAATCAAAAATATACCAATTCTTCCAACACGACAATGCAAGACTGCATTTTGCAAAACAGACTTTATAGAAGGTTAAAGAGCTGAAACGTGAAAACCCCCAGCACACACCATATTGCCCTAACAATTCTCTGCAGAAAAAAATAACTAAATATAATTACCTCACTAACTTCTTCCTACAAAAAATACAATATTTCTACGAAATTGGCCTCAAAAAGATTTGAGAATAATGAGAGACAGTTGTTAAAACAATGAAGACTGTACTTGAATAATAATCTTGTGTGTGTCTACGTAAAATTCGGTTTTTAATTTTCAAATATATCTGTTAAAATGAGATGTAAGTGTTATTTGATTTTCGCGTAATTTAGACGAGAATTTATCTATTGCACCCTGTAGAACAAAACCAAAGGGGAGGAAGTCTAACAGGCCGATAATTGGAATGGTCGAACGGTTCGCCTGAGTTCTTAAAAACTGGAACCACAGATAAGGATTTCCAGTATGCAGGAAGGCAAGAGGTATCGAGACATTTATTATACAGTTTAGCGAGAACAGAAACCAGTTCGAGAGAACTCTTCTATTAAACTATTCTGTTAAAAATAAGACGCCAGTGTTATTTCATTTTTGCGTAATTTACACGACAATTTATCCATCGCACCCTGAGTATTCGGTAGGCCGAATGAGATTTCATGTTGTTCGAAAGAATTGAAACGTCAAAACGTACTTTATCTTTTTCGATTCTTTTTTTTCTGCTTTCGGCTCTCGAAGACGATTTTCAGTAAAGTCTACAAGCACTGATGTGTTTCAAATTTGGATAAGACTTTCTTTTTAACGATTTGCGCATATAGAACTGCTACGTGGAGCGTGTAATTGATTTTTGAAGCCAACCACACGGTTAAGACGAAACTTACATTGTGACGTGGAAATAAGAGAGTCTGCTCTGATATACGACGAAATCTGTATTTCCAATTCATTTATTATAAGTCTGGTTCGTACATTTTTTTCAGGATTCTTTCTAATCAAATACACACAACCTCATATATATATATATATATATATATATATATATATATATATATATATATGAAGAAATATAGTCTTAAAGTGTGCTAAATTTATGGGATAAAGTGATCAATATCAGAGATAGAGCGTGTGTAAATATAAAAGTGAACATAGAAGTCAACACTTAGAGGCGACAGTCTGTTTCATGCTAGATGCAATCGCCGTTGCCTGACGATTGCATCTAGCATGAAACAGACTGTCGTCTCTAAGTGTTGACTTCTACGTTCACTTTTATATATATATATATATATATATATATATATAAAAGGCAGGATGTGTGTGTGTGTGTGTGTGTGTGTGTGTGTGTGTGTGTGTGTGTGTGTGTGTGTGTGTGTGTGTGTGTGTAACGAATGCACGGCCGCAACGGATTTGCACCAAAATTTACATGCACATGCTCTAAGGTAGCGGGAAGGCAAAGACCGACTTTGCATTTCTCAACCTCCATCGATAGTGGAAATAATCGATTTTTTCATGCTTCTACGGCAGTTTTCATGTAGTTTGCGGCCATTTTCTACTGGCCAGAGTGAGAGCCTATAGCTGGCTGCCACGAATAGACAGTATGATTCTATTGGCCAGCGTGAGAGCCAACAGCTGACTGACACGAATGTTAACTAGCATGCTAGCATGCAAAAAAAAAATGGAGAGCTGCATTCGTCACAAGTGGGAAAAATTTAAATCTACATGTCACTTTACTCCAATTGGCTCATTCGCTTGCTTAAACTCAACATTGATTCTGATTCCACAGAACTGGGTTGGGTGTGAAAAAATATTTGTTGTTAACATTCTTTTTTCATTTGGTTTTTCCAGTTACGAGTCCTTTTTTAAAGTTGATCGTTTTGGGTTCATTTTGTTTAGTTCTTTTTTCGTAACAGATTTAATGTTTAGTATAGAGCTTAGAAAAAATTCGCAGTTTGAAGTAGGCAAGAAGTAAGGCGTGTAGCAACATCAGTATGGCAAAGGGCACTCCTTTAAAAGCAAGGAAGGGCAAAAATAATTTTAAGTCAAGTGATAGCGATTGCTGTATGAGTCGTACGATTTTTTAATCAAGAACGGGCAACGCCGGGCCATGCTGCTAGTATATATATAAAGAAAGAACAGTAAGATATATAATCCGGTGTTCTTATTGACATTTTTTTTTATTTTTACAAAACAGTGCGCAATGTAAATTTACAGAGCATGTCCGAGAAATTTTCATAGATATAAATTCGACCTTGCCAACGGAACCATCCTCTGTGGCTGAATCGGTTAAGAGGCACGTCAAGCTAAATGACGGTTCCGTATAGGATACACGTTCGAATCCTGTCGGAGGACGAATATTTTCAATGAAAATTTCTCGGATATTCAGGCCGGTAAATGTTATTAATACTGTTTATTATAAACAGAGCATTTACTTAAATGTTTGTATCTATAAAAAGAATGTATAAACATAAAGATGTCTTAATATATATATATATATAATAGTATTTAATACTGGCAGAAACATCTGAAACTAATCCTCCAAATAATAAATACCAACCCAATTGTTAATAAACAAATCCAATAACACTGCCTAAATACCCAAAATAATATCTATAAAATCAAACCATAAACAACCTACGCCATGGTGATGGTTGACGACAACCAAAAGCGCTCGGCAAAACACCAACGACTAGGGTCTTTTTTCAGTAACTTAGACCAAAATATTAAAAAAAAAACTTGCAGGAAGGCCTTAAAAAAACAGAAAAAAGATTATTAAACAGAAAAGGGGAGGGAATTGTGGAGAGTCATGATCACCAACGTCCTTAATGGACACGGCACATAGAAGAAGAAAAAAAGAAGAAGGTTTCTCGAATATTCAGGCTGTTAGACGAAAATAATTATATTATTCAATAAATAAAGGGGGCGTCTACTTAAATATGAGTATCCACTAAAATCGCAGTAAAGAGTGTACCCCACTTTTAAAGGGCTAAAGAAAAAGATCCTAAGAATACAATGGACTAAACATGTGAGCAACGAGGAATTTTTAGATAAAATGCAAATAAAAAGGACATTTATACTTAACATCAGGAAGAGACAGTTGCAATTTCTCGGGAACATAATGAGGAAAGATTGTTTAGAAAGAGGAAAGAAAGCTAAGAAAATTCGTCACTCACAGGACATATTGAAATCAAGAGTGAGAATTAAAAGAAGCGCATAACCTACCTGACGTTAGAAAATTGCGGAGAGCCATGATCGCCCACGTCCTGAAATGACACGGCACATAGAAGAAGAAGAAGAAGAAGAAGAAGAAGAAGAAGTAGAAGAAGAAGAAGAAGAAGAAGAAGAAGAAGAAGAAGCAGAAGAAGAAGGCGAGGAAGAAGGCGAAAAAGGCGAAGAAGAAGAAGAAGAAGAAGAAGGCGAGGAAGAAGGCGAAAAAGAAGGCAAAGAAGAAGAAGTCGAGGAAGAAGGCGAAGAAGAAGAAGAAGAAGAAGAACAAGAAGAAGAAGGCGAAAAAGAAGGCAAAGAAGAAGAAGAAGAAGAAGTCGAGGAAGAAGGCGGAAAAGAAGGCGAAGAAGAAGAAGGCGAAGAAGAAGAAGGCGAAGAAGAAGAAGAAGAAGAAGAAGAAGAAGAAGAAGAAGAAAAAGAAGAAGTAGTGAAAGCTGGGCAATCTCCTCACAGATCAAGAAATAGAAATATGATTCTATAGAACTTGCATAACTGTCAGACACGAAATTAATCGTCCTGACTATGACGATAAACAACCTCCGCGTCCTGGGTAAGACGATAAACTACATCCAGCATAAAGGCCTTTGATCAGGAGGTTTTGAGGAGCGTGGAATTCTAGGGTTAACTGTTTTCTTCCGTACATATCCCGATAAACTTTACCTCTTACTCTGCAAAACTCTACCTCGAGTGGCTCTTGGGACTTGGACAGGGTGATCTTCATTGTAAAAAAAGAAATTTCCTGTTGGGATATACTTAAAACCAGTATTGTAATTTCTGGTCTAATGTCACCCGTTGTAGATACGCAATTATCTTTTCCTGTCATAAATTCCCAAAATTAAGAGATCACCATTTGCAGCAGATTTTGTGAATCAACTGAAAGGGAAAGGACTTTCCTTGCTTCTTCCATAAGGAGAGGGGCCGAGCTATTTTCTATTATGTCATACCAGCAAATTTCTTTGTCTCAGCGCTCGAACTTCGGTTTCTTTTTCTTCTACTGCATTCAACAGACACGATGTAACCAACCTTCTCACGTTATCTATTATCTTTCCTTTTTCGCCTCCATTTTTCATCTCTGGTATCTTACTCTCCTCTCTGATCGATATTACCTTGTGCTGACTTACGGGCAAAGCAAGCGTTGCTGGTGATGCCGATCAGTGGTAAGGTGCAAAAAGAGCACAAATGTCGGAAGGAATAGAGTTGTACCTTTGAGTCATTGCTTTTTTAGATCCCTACCCGTCACTGGCATTAATACCATTTCTCAGGCAAGCGGCACATCACTTTGGTTCGTTCTTACGGGAAATATTACTTCTGTCGCTTTCTATCAGAACATCTAGACCGTCGATCTTTTTTTTTTGCGATAATAAATTTCACCGAATACAGATCTCAGGAGCAACTCGAGTTAAAGAATTAAAATAAAAATGGCAACGATGAATAACTTGTGTGATATAAATGACAGAGAATAGATTATGAGGGGGAAAAGGAAAGACAAAGATTGGCTCTTGAGTTGAAGAGATCAGTAAGGTAAGGATCTGGGGAACAAATATGCCGGAGTCTGTTCTACAAAGTCGCAGTTCTTGGGGGAAAATCTGCCTTGTGTGGAACTTTCTTCTTACTCTGGAAACCCAGGAGAAATGAGGGTGATTCAACCTTGTGGTATTCAGAGCTGTAAACATGTGAATTTGTTGAACAAAAAACTGGAGATAATCTGAACATTTGTTATGGGAATATATATATAGTAGCGATAAGCTTGCACTATTGCGTTTGTGGAAAAGAGGCTGCGGAGAAGAAAACATGTAATCACCTATAAGATCTCACAAGCTATTCCCAACTCTAAGGCTGGAAAGTGAGAATATGGCAAATCCATTCCAGATATGGCAGCAATACTCCAATCTGGCTTTCGTAAACATGAAGCATGACAGAAGGACTCTATCAAAGCTGGAAAGGATTGTACAGCTCCAGCCCAGATATGACAGCAATACTCCATTTTGGGTCTAATCTGATTCTTGTAAAGATGAAGCGTGGTAGAAGGACTCTATCAAGGCTGGAAAAAGTTCTCGCCCAGATATGGCAGCAATACTGTTCCATTTATGTTTTAATTCGATTTCTTGTAAAGAAAAAAAAAACATGGCAGAAAGAGTCAATAATTTACTTGCAGCCGACAATTTTTTTCCAGAATTTTTGGCAATTGATTCTACATCGCTCATTCGAAGTTATTATGTAAATCACATAACCCTCAATAAATAGAATTTGCTTTGAAAAATCTTTTTTTTTTCAAATTTTAAACGATTGAGACATCCAAACAAATTCAGTAAAATTTTTAGGTAGCTTCAACATATTTTATTAAAGTTATTAAATTATTATGAAAACTGCATTTTGAATTTATTATGCAGATTAAACCAATATTATTTTAATGCCGCTGGAATCTAATAATTAAAAAAAAACCTTTTAGTGGAACAGATCTGACGAATGTCAAAAATGCAGATAATGAAAAAAGTTATTGAGTGAGGTAATGTCCACATTTAAGATATCAAAAGAGCTTCCCAGATTTAATCGAACGATAAAGAATGCTGTTGTATCTGTAACTAAGTTGACAAGTAGAAACAAAGGAAAAGGCTTTAAGAACTTTTATTCTCAGGGCGCGCGCTAACTAAAGCACGATAAATCTGATGACTACATCAAAAGTATGGATTTTATCAGTTGCAGATGTGCCTGTGGCTAAACGAATACAGCAGGGGTCGGCGGTGTGACGATATGGACTGGAATTGTCGACCAAACTATTAATGAATTATTCGAAGTCGATGAAAGAGTTAAATGGAACAGTGATAACTATTTACATTATTCGGACTATTGTCCTCATCTTTATCGCCATATTTATTACAACGTTTCGAATAATGTAAATCATGGAGATAATACCTCATCTCAGAAATATAGACAGATACAACTTTAACCGTTTGGTACAAGATTCATTCAATGGACAACGCGACAACTGGCAGTATTCAATAATACTATATTATAATTAAGTACGTGCTTTGTATCCTGCCACTGGATCTAACTAACGCCTTTATCCACTGTGCAATGTGTCCGAAACGTTTGTGATAAATATAGCATAAATAAATGTAAATAGTGTACATAATACCTCATCTCAGAAATATAGACAGCTACTGAAAGGCCGAAACATTGTGACAAATATGGCGACAAAGATGAGGACAATAGTCCGAATAATGTAAATAGTGTACATAATACCTTATCTCTGAAATGTACACAGATACTGAATGGCCGAAACGTTGTGATAAAAATGGCGATAAAGATGAGGACAATAGTCCGAATAATGTAAATAGTGTACATAATACCTCATCTCAGAAATATAGACAGATACTGAACGGCCGAAACATTGTAATAAAGATGACAAGAAAGATGAGGACAATAGTCCGAATAATTTAAATAGTGTACATAAAACCTCATCTCAGAAATATAGACAGATACTAAAGGGCTGAAACGTTGTAATAAATATGGCGACAAAGATAAGGACAATTGCTTAAACTATTCCAGAGATGCCATAGATAGTTTATTTGTGCAGCCACCTTCAATGTCACCCCTAGTCAAAAGACTTGTAAGATATATAGCTTTATTACAGGGACAACTTTACAAGGCTTTTGATAAGGTGTGCTATAGGAAGTGGCTACACATAATCTCTAACTTAATTCAAATCCCAAAAGAAGCTCATTTTGTTTTTATTCCTGATCGGCTGTTTATTTAATAATAGGTGATTAGAAACTATTTTGCTGGCATTAAAAGAAACAAAATGAAAGACGAAATTCTGACCAGTCAGGATGAATGGTTGCAATCACAAAGGGACGCTAGGTTTGAAAATCTATTGGGGGTAAAAATGAACCCCAAAAGAAACGCAGTTCTCAAGTTGAACATGATCTGTCGCTAAAGATTTTGCAAAAGTGTTTGCTTCCTTGTGTCGCCACAGAAAAGTACCCGGCTGTTACCGTGCACTATCTTCACAATAATCAGACCAGAAATGTATTCTTGCTGCCACATCTGAGATGGGGCTGCGCAATCTTCCCTTCCCAGCCTTGACAGAGTTCAGAAATGTTTACACGGCCTTGCGAGTGATGAATTATTTTCAAACCCTACGGTACGCCCACAAACTAACGCTAGGTTATAAACATACGAAGCCCATTATACATAAATATATATATATATATATACATAAATTAATAAGTGTATTCGAGGCACTTGACCTTTACAGATAGAGTTCGCATTGTCGAAATCACACTCATTTCCTCACATTATATCCCCATAAACCATGATTCTTATTTTGGAGCCCTATATCTCAAGTCGATCTTGGGCCTTGTACAGGGCGAACACCATTACAAAAAAAAATAGTCCGCCTAGAGTGAGGTCATTCCCAGGGATCTAGTTTTGACTCCTAACTTGTATTAAGTTATTCATCTTCCACACTTTAAAAATACAACTCTGTCGGCTCTTTTTATGATACTTCCCAACAACTCCTGCCCATAAACAGATATGGCATAACGCGTCAACCCGCTAGGAGACATCGACATCTAGTCATGGTCAGGCAATCGACCTGTAAATTTGTGCTACTGGACAGGATAATTACCATAACCCATTTTTATCAACCAGAACAGAATATATACAACTAAATGCAAACTAATCCAATCAATTAACATCAGAGACCATAAATGCCATATCTGGTATGACATCTAAGTAACATTGTTATTATTATTATTATTATTATTATTATTGGATATCAAAATTATATTTTTAATTGATTGGTTGATTCGTTTTTTACGGCTTATCAACCCTTTGCCGGCTACTTAAAGCCAGGAAGTATTTTACAGTGTAAGATTTTTTGTGAAAATAATAATGATTTAGTGATACAAGTCTTACTAATTAACCCATAGCTGGGAGGGTAAATGGTGGATTGATTCCTTTCCCAAGGTCATTTGCGCATAAGAGAATATAACGAACCGAACCGGAATTGGAACTTGCGTTTAACAATTCTGAGCCATTATTTATTACACCACCCGCACATCCAAGCTTACAGTACCTGTTTTTCCCTAGTGGTCACTCATCGAAGCACAGACCAAACTCGATGTTGCTATATTTTTAACCCTTTCATGTCCATATTCGCGTAATTGATGTATACAGTAAAAAAATATCATTGTTCGTTTCAGTAGACATATCTAAATGGCTTGGTCTTAGAAAAAGAATAATATTGAGTATATTATTATAATTTTTTGTGAGGTCAGACGCTCACTCGTTGTAACTTCGTCAGGTTAACGAATTCTCGTTATCACTTCCGAAATTATCGTAGTAGACGAGACTTTGTCAACACAGATTCTGGTAGTAGTAACACCTTCAAATAATACTCGCACTAATAATACTTGTTCAAATAGTAATCGCCGAATAGTAATTCGTATAATGATCAGTATAGAGAAATAGTATAGTGGATAGTATAGAGAAAAGCGATCACTTAGACGTCACACTAATTCCCATTTATATGTTTCCTTTACGGCCATGTGATCTACTTATTTAATAATGGAATCATCGGTGTCTGCTCAATGTTGATCTGGGTTCAAACTACGGTGTCTGCAACGACACTTTATTCCTATACACCACTACTAGTACAGATCAAAATAAATTATGTTTCCCGAATTAATTTTGTAATTTAAATATAATAACATATCTATTTTCGAATTAGTTTTTGTTGTTTTCTGTTTACGGTGCAATTGTATAAAAACTAAATCAAAGCACCTTGTCTTTTGTATTCAATGGAATGTGCACGAAAGAATAATTGCTGCCTATATATATATATATATATATATATATATATATATATATACATATACACATATATATACATATATATATATATATATATATATGTGAACATAGAAGTCAACACTTAGAGTCCTCTAAGTGTTGACTTCTATGTTCACTTTTATATTTACACACGCTCTATCGCTGATATTGAGCACTTTATCCCATAAATATAGCACACTTTAAGACTATATTTCTTCATATATATATATATATATATATATATATATATATATATATATATATATATATATAGAGAGAGAGAGAGAGAGAGAGAGAGAGAGTGAGTGAGAGAGAGAGAAGGACTCTTATCTATAGACTCTCTCTTCCTTTTCTTCTCTTTCAGTATTAAACCCGTATTTATGTTTGGATGCAGACAGACCTTATTTTTTGCACACAGTTACAAAGATGCTCACCTATTATATGGAGTTAAATATTTTTTTAAATTATTCTACCTTTTGTGATGTTAGACGCTCACTCGTTCTTACTTTCGTTATCACGTTCGTAATTCTCGTTGTAGTCGAGACTTTGGAACCGCAGATCCTCGTAGTAGTCACTCCTTCAAATAATATTCGCACTGATAATACTTGTTCAAATAGTAATCGCCGAATAGTAAATCATATAATGATCAGTATAGAGAAATAGTATAGTGGATAAGAGAAGAGCGATCACTTAGACGTCACGCTAATTCCCATTAATATTTTCTGTACGATCACGTGATCTACTTATTTAGTAATGGAATCGTCTGTGTTTGCTTACTGGTGATCTGGGTTCAAACTACGGTGTCGGCAACGACACTTTATTCCTATACAACATAAATATAGCAATGGGACACCATGTCTGATTTATCCTATATCATTGCGTTTTGGGGACAATTATGTTTCGCAGGACGTGTTGAAAACATCCATGGAACACATATGTCCCAGGGCACTCGAAAGAGTTAAGCTAAGCTTAACACAAACAGTATTTATCCATAGACAAATTGATTTCGTATTTCCAGAGTAAAAATATAAGTATTTATTAGATAGGGAAGAAAAGGTCGCAGTGCCCTTTGTTGAAAACTAAACAGAGAATGATACAGCTGAAAACCTGTTTTTCGCTGGAAAATGTTTGAATCGCAGCTAATAAATAATCGAGTCATATTTCATGTTTCGCTAGTAGGATTGAGTTTCCTTTTTAGATATGCGGCACGTGTCACCAGGGGACGTGGGAATAAAGTGTGGACGATTAATAAATAACGACGCAAATCGAGAAAATGAATTCTCATTTCGCAATAAAAATGATTCCCCGAAATTTCATTTTTAGGCGCGTCGTTAATCATTGAAAATCTTGGACACGCACTGAGAGCGATATTAATTCTGTTACTCTATCTAATAAAATGTATATATCGCTTTTTCGATTGTAGATTGCTAAGAAAAAGGCATGAAAATATAGAAGTTCCTCTTCGAATCGATCAATCTAAAATAAACTATTTTGGAAAGAAATACGTTATTTTGATTTATATGTAAAAAGAGAAAGTTGAATCACTTTTTGATCTAACCTTGTTAAGTTTAACTTACACTTTTACACACTTCGTATGTATCAAAAGAATTCTTTTAAGCTTCTAGAATGACTTTTACATGATATTATTTTATGATACCAAAGCTCACATTAATTTTCGGACTCTTCTATTTGGCATCATAAAGCAGCCTAATCGGCATCTGAAGGTCACACACAGTATGGCCAGATATTGTCTCATTACATTCCACCTCCCAAATTCTGTGAGCAATTTCAGCATCAGTTTAAAATAATAGCTCGCTGTTGACAGAATCTTTAAGCTGTGTACATATAAATAAGCTTTTGTGGCGGAAACGAAATGCGGAGGCAGCTGCTTACCGCTACGGATAGGGCTACCCGCACCCCCGTCGGTCAAAGAAATGACGCTTAGTGTGCTGTCTCTGAAGAAATAAAGCAAATGGCTGCCCTGCCGGAACAAGTGCCGGTGCGAACCACCGGAACGAGTTGTTATGTAGAAAGTGTTTACCTATTTAGGATGGTGAGCCGTGCGGTGTTGACTGTGTAAATGATTCCGTTCTTGGCAGCCAATCGCTATGCTTGCTAAAAGCAGGCACATTTTCCGGAAAAGAGCGCCGTGTTGGTCATACAACAGGGTTTCCATGTTATTATAGCCGTGTTGACCGAATAACGGGTTGGTCTTGCATTACCTCGGATTTCTGTTCGGGTTACCAAGCGACGCTTCAAAATCGTTTGTCCTTGTTTGTGTTTCCGGTGTCTCGGCTCTGTTGGTCCCGTACGTGTGGTGTTTCCTGTGTGGAAGTCTTGTCCGTGCCCTGCCCATCGCGATCCAGTATTTGATTCCAGTGTGGTTACTTTTCGTCCTTCTTCGATGGCAGATATCCAATCAATTAGAAGAAAATCCCGTCAGCTTTAGAGTAACGATTGTATAATAATAATAATAATAATAATAATTATTATTAGTAGTAGTAGTAGTAGTAGTATTGCCTCCTTATTGATATAGCAGTCCCAGTAGACTGCAATGTATCTTTGAAGATCTTCAAAAAGCTATCAAAATACAGGGATCTTGAAAACAGAATCTCAAAAAAGTGGCACATGGGAACGTCAACAATTCCCGTTGTAGTTGGAGCCCTCGGATTGTTTGGAAAAGATTCCAGTAGGAATTGAATTGAAGGGATTCCTGGAAGCCCAAGCCTTAAAGAAATGCAAAAAGTTGTTCTCACGAGTTACAGACCACACCTTACGAAGGGCTTTATCTATGTAAAGTATGTGTTTTTTTTAATTGCTCAGTGGAAAATGTCATGATGCCATTTCTAACCTTAGGTCTCTTGGTGGGACCCGGAAAGAAATGAGTACACATCAGCAATCAAAGGAAATAATAATAATAATAATAATAATAATAATAATGATAATAATAATAATAATGTGGGATCATAGATAGCTTTTTGATCTTTTTTATGAAAGGAACTTTGAAGTAAAGGTTTTTAAAAATAATTTTGTTACGCAAAAACTACAATAAAAACAATAATACGACACAGAAAAGGGCACAATTTAAGGGAAGATAAAGAAAAAATGTTTAGCAATGTTTAACATTAAAGCACTGACTTTTGTTTTTCTTTTCTTAAATCCATGTTGTCGTTGGATCCCTCGGATTGATTGGAAAAAAATGGTTATCACGGGTGCAGCCCACACCTTACGAAGGGATTTATCTATGTCAAATATGTGCGTTTTTTTTCCTTTTAATTGCTCGGTAGAAGATACCATGATGCCATTTCTGACCTTAGGTGTCTGGTCGGGACCAGGAAAGAAATGAATATACACGAGAAATCAAAGGAAATAATAATAATAATAATAATAATAATAATAATAATAATAATAATAATAATCTTTGAAGATATTCGAAAAGCTGTCAAAATACAAGGACCTTGACATAGAAATCTAAAAAATGTGGCACATGGGAACATCAGCAATCCCTGTTGTAGTTGGAACCTTAGGATTGGTTGAAAAAGATTCCAGTAGACTAATTGAAGGGATCCCTGGAAGCCCATGCCCCAACAAATTATTCTGACAAGTACAGCCCACACTTTACGAAGGGCTTCATCTATGTAATAATTTTTTTTTTCGGTGAAAAGTGTCATGATACCATTTCTAACCTTATGTCCTTGGCCGGCACCCGGAAAGAAATGTGTAAACGTCAGATATAAAAGGAAATAATAATAATAATAATAATAATAATAATAATAATGATAAAAGAAATACAAAAAATTGTTCTCACGATTACAGCCCACACCTTACGAAGGGCTTTATCTATGTAAAATATGTGTTTTTTTTTAATTGCTCAGTGGAAAATGATAGTCTTTGTTCGCGACTTGGAAAGAAATGAATACACACCAGAAATCAAAGGAAATAAAATAATAATAATAATAATAATTTTGCTTTGATGGTTTTGTTCTGGTTAATAAAAATGGCTTACAGTAAATATCCGTTCACTATCACAGATTAATGGTCAATTGGCCGACATTAACCAGTTGATCATGCCTCTTAGGGGATTGATGCATTGTATGAGTTATTAGGGAGCATTATGGCCGGGTATCGACATAATTGTCTTTTTAAGTCTGAAAGATAAATAAGTCAAGGGATTTTGAGAGTCGCATCTCGATACTTTGGACATACTCAGTCAGAGAATGTCTATGCGGGCCGTGTTAACCGATACGAGGAAATGAGTCTGATTCGACTCTGTGGCTGTCGTTGTCTTCGGTCAAGTGTTTAGTATGTCCTTATTATACTGGGGATCATTACACGCATAAAGAGCTTATTATATTTTTACCCTAGTGTCACCTTTTTGCCGTACTGCTCTTATAATAATAATAATAATAATAATAATAATAATAATAATAATAATAATAATAATAATAATAATGAAGAATAAGAAGAAGGAGGAGGAGGAGGACCTGTAGATATAAATCATTAGAATGAGCCATCTCAAGACAATAGCAGTGGCTGTTGCTATTGGGGCTTTGGGAATGCTATCATGTGTTTCAAATTCCTTTTAAATCTAAAATATATGAATTGCACAAAAACATACCCGGAGATACTTCTCGCATACTTCTTGCATCTTGCGTTTATTTCTCTCTGTGGCGTGACCATAACTAGGTGCTTTGTCTCTTTGATTGCATGACATCTGTACTCGTTGCATCTTCTGATACAAATAACTTGTTGTCTCTTAAAGCCTCTGGTTGGCTGAGAATTGGAGACAACCCGTGCTACACAAAGCAAAGGTAAAAGCAAATAGACAAATAATAATAATAATAATAATAATAATAATAATAAGAAGAAGAAGAAGAAGAAGAAGAAGATGATGAAGAAGAAGAAGAAGAAATACAAGGAACGTGAAGCGAAAGCCTAATAAATGTAGCAATTGAAGACATCAACAATTCCAGTTTTAGTTGGAACCCTGAGTTGTTTTGAAAAGGTTCGTATAGTCTCACTCAAGAGATCCCTGGCTTTCCATGCCTTAAAGATATAGAACAAAATTCTTTCGCAAGCACAGCTCAAACATCACGAAGTGATAGAGCGATGTAAAATGTGTGCATTATTTCGTTGTTTTAGTGTTTCTTGTACAAATGTTCAATGGAGACATCGTAATGCCATTTCTGATCTTATGTCTCTGGTTGGGACCCGGAAAGAAATGAGTAAACAACAATAATCAAAGGAAATAATAATAATAATAATAATAATAATAATAATAATAATAATAATAATAATAATAATAATAATAATAAAAACATCAACAATCCCTGTTGTAGTTGGAGCCCTTGGACTGGTTGGAAAAAATTCCAGTAGGCTGATTGAAGGGATCCCTGGAAGTCCATGCCTCAAAGAGATGCATAAAATTGTTCTGACAAGTACAGCCCACACTTTACGGAGGGCTTTATCTATGTAATTATTTTTTTTGTAAGTGGAAAGTGTCATGATGCCATTTCTAACCTTAGGTCCATGGGCGGGACCCGGAAAGAAATGTGTAAACGCCAGATATCAAAGGAAATAATAATAATAATAATAATAATAATAATAATAATAATAATAATAATAATAATAATAAATGAATATAACCAGAGACATAAGAAGGTAACGATATGTGTGCACTGGGAGATATGCAAGAAGTACAAAATCGAAACCACTGACAGATGGTATGACAACCTATCAAACACGGATACCCAAAATAACGGTGTAACTATCCTCTGGGACATGCCAATTCAAACTGACATGGAAATAAAAGCCAACACACCTGATATTATCATAAAAAAAACAAGAAATTCAAGAACTGTATGCTTATTGACATAGCAGTACCATATGAGAGAAGCACCTCCATGAAAATTATCGCGAAATTGTCCAAATACGAGGACCTGGAGATCGAGATTAACAGGATGTGGGGAATGAAGACTGAGACGGTAGCAATAGTAATCGGAGCTGTGGGCCACGGGAGAAAAGGAATGAGCAGTTTTACTAACAATGTCTCAGGTAACATCAACATATAAGTTGCCCAGAAAATCGCCCTAATAGGAACATCCCATATACTAAGAAAAGTGCTATTAATTAAATGACAATTCTCCTCTAGGATACAAAGCAGGAAATTGATGTAATGGAATAACCTGTCACCCCCATGAGTGACTACACTATAGGTAGTAACTGCCTATATGTATCTGTAAGTCAGCGGACTACAGAGACTAGCTGGGATCTGTTCCAGCAAGACGGTCGAACTCTCTGCCTCTGAGCAGAGAGGAACCCGGACGAGGCTCCGCCAAAGGGCAGAGTCTCGTTCGGGGAGGTAGACTGTACCTGAACCGCTTTTTACGGGTTCAAATAGGGAATATTTTTGGCCGAGCCTACGGGCTCGGAAAACCCACGTTAAACCCGGCCTTGTGAAACATGCAACCATCGTGGGGCGGAGGGGCTAAATATGTGCTGTCAAACTCTTAGCCTTCGAGCAGAGAGGAAACCGGACGAGTCTATGCTGAAGGTGAATTTTGGCCCAGCCTACGAGCTCGGAATACCCCACATTAAACTCGGCCTTGTGCCACATCCTACCTCGTGGGGATATCGACTACCTGGAATCTGTTGAGTACGACTCAGACTTATGCGAGAACTACCGACCTTCCAATAGTAGTACTCACCACTGGATTGACTTGCGACGACCTTTTGCATAACTGTTACCTTTATTCTTATTGTATTGGTTTTTACAATAAACCTTTACTTATTTTATCCACCTTGTTTTTCAAGGATAGATTCCTATCAGCACGGAATATAACAGAAAAATAACACACAAATAATAATAATAATAATAATAATAATAATAATAATGATATCACGGACATATAACTTGCGTTGCTCATATAAACTTTGAAAGAAAGCTGTTTAAAATGTGAAATAATTTTAATAAAACGCTAATAAATGATCTATGAATAATCAGTTAGGATTATGTTCAAATTTACCAAAAAATTCATAAAAATATATACCGGTAAAGATAATATATAAATAAACGTTTCAATACAAGAAACGTTCGATATTCATTGACCGGCAACTTAGTGTTACTATCAGTGTGACATTTATTTAAAAAAATTCTATTAAAACAGTTTTCCAGGTAATTTAACTACTCGTCTCCACTAAATATTATCACTCGTCTAGTACCAATGGCAGTTTCCTTCCAAACTTTTCGTTTTTGTCGTGTGGAAAGTTAACAGCTTATTGCTGTCCTCCAGGAGAGCAACTCAGTGCATCTTGTCGGGCAAACGTTTTCCCTTGACATAAAGTCAATGATTATATTGAAAATATTGCTTGGTCTGGAGTCAGGAAAGTTGCTTCACTGTGTGTTGCAAGACAATATTTCTTGTCAGAATCTACCTTGAGCATTGGATATATCAAGTTTGGTGTCCCTGCTATAAATATAGAGATCCTTGACTGTGGAAGAGGAGATGACTAAAAGAAATATAGCCGCCCTGACACTTTAATTTAAGAAAGACACCGTCTCGGAGCTAAGAGAATTGGCGAGAGTTGTGTGGCGTATACAATTTTATTGTGGGATCATCTCGGCATAAAAACACCACACGAGAGAGAATAGTACGTTCATGAACGTGGTACTGCTAACACGGAGAGACTTTGTCAGTTGGGAAAGCTATTACTTGTGCCAGACTCACACAAGCTATTTCGGCGAAAATGGCGGACGGGAAGTTTGTCATCATCTACGGAACCAGCGGAAACAGATGCTGAAGATGACGATGATGATCCCACTAACGAAAGAGACCAAGTCGGTAGAAATGCAGAAGAGACGGGCGGATCCCTTCCACCTTTACGTAGCAGAACTCAGCAAAGGTGGCCGACATCTCCGTGTCATTTATGTGATCAGGAGATCAGGGCGGAGTGTGGAAGAAAGATGACTTACCTCGTATGGCAAAGCAGGCATGTATATACCTGGCGTGCAAAACGAGTGAAAGAAAGGAAAAAGAAATATGGCCACCCTGACATTTTAATTTACGAAAGACACGGTCTCGGAGCTAAGAGAATTGGCGAGAGTGGTTGGGCGTATGCAAATTTTTTGTGAGATCAACTCGGCATAAAAAACACTACGCAAGAGAGAATAGTCAGTACGTTCGTTAACGTGGTATTGCTTTCACGTAGAGACTTTGTCAGTTGGGAAAGCGATTACTTGGATCAGTTTCACACATTGACAAAATCCAAAGAAGAGTTTGTGATGTAATCCATCCTGACCTGGTATCTCAACTTCAGTCAATTTCCGCCGACATGACGTGGCTACCATCTGTCTTTTCTACAAATGATTGCCCTGTTGAGCTTTCCACGTTGGTGTCTCGACTGCATGAGTTTAAGCGAACTACTAGATTGGCAGATAGGTCTCATCGTTTAATGTTGAACTAGCTAGAGGTAAACTTCACTCACACTTCTCGCTTGAGGAATTCTCTTCCGTCTTCTTGCTTCTCTATCGCCTACAATCTTCAAAAAATTAAACGCAACGTCAACCGCTATCTTCTGTCTTCTTGAAACCTGTTCTTTTATTGCACTTTCACATTGTCTTTCCCTCCCAGTGACCCCTTGCCACTTAGTAGCGTTATGGCTTTGCTTGGGATGAAATTTATTAAAAAGTGTTGGCCATTATGCTTGACTTCCATGTGAAAGTCTACATCCAACAAGGAACAAAACTTGGTTTTACCTGGTCAATATTATGATTTTGTAGCATCTTACAGTTTTAGACAAAAATACTATACCTACTAAGGGTTGCTTGCATAACATAGTTGTAGGGCACCTAGTGAGGACCGAACACATTACACTGGTAAAGTAAGCATACTAAACAATATGCTACAGTAGGCGTCCTATATTAACAAAATCTTACAGTTCGGTCTGTCTCTCTGCTATTTTCTTCAGGACATGGATGTTCATGGCTCTCCACAGCTATCTGTCCTTTCCTGATTTCAAGAATGCTTACCCCTTTACAACCCGTCTTTCGGTAATTTTTTCTTCATCCCTGCTTCCCGTCCTGGGTATGACGGTAAACTACATCCGCGACCTGCGTAAGACGATAAAGTACGTCCAACAGCAAGGCCTCTGATCAGAAGCTTTTGAGGAGCGTGGAACCAACTCTTATTTGCTTGTGTTCCCAGGTCCACCTGACCCGGGGTGGTAGCACCTGTTAGGGTCCCAACGATGGGAAAATAGTTAACACTCAAACTTGGGTCTAAACACTATGAAAGTGTAAAAATAGGTTTTAGTACTATAAATACTTTGTAAAATATTTATTACCAGTTATAATTTTTGAAGGAAAAATTATTATCAGCAATACTTTTAAAAAACAAATACCAGCAATACAAACAGCTATACATTTTTTGAAAAAAAATATTACTATCTGTCTATATTTCTGAGATGAGGTATTATGTACACTATTTACATTATTTGGACTATACGTGGTTAAGGTAGTAGAGAACTTGGAGAGGGGAATAAACAGGAGATAACTGATAACTGACATCCATTAGACATGGCACGTGGAACTAGAACAGTCTACCCCAGTGAGCGAAATAAAAGGTTCAGTTCGACATTCCAACCACCTGAAGAAGGCCGGAGCGTACAACGGCCGAAACGTTGTAATAAATATGGCGACAAAGATGAAGACAATTTCTGAATAATGCAAATAGTGAAAATATTACAAGCTGTACATTTTTGGAAAAAATATTACCAGCTATACATTTTTTGAAGGAAACATATTCCCAGAAATAGATTTTTGAAGAAAAACATATAATACATAATAATTTTGTCGGCATCGCCGTAAAACAAACCAAACCAAACCGTCATCTCTGCTTATTTCATCTTCGATGTGTCTTTGTGAGTGTTCTATTCGCCAAGCCTTATTATTACATGTCTGCAAACATCCCAAATGTTTCTCTTCGATTGTTAACTTCATTTCGTTTGTAATTTTTATTCTTCTTGGAATTTCCTAATTTGTCAAATGCTGTGTTCCTGGTATTCTTAACAAGCGGTACAACGACATCTCTGTCGTTTCACGTTTTATTTTTTTTTATTTTTGATGGACCTCTCCAGCTTCCATTACCATATAGGTATGTAGACACATAACAGTCCAGCGCTCTGTCTTTCGATTTAAAAGTTATTTTTAGTCCATTTATACTTTACTTAACTTCGTTAAAACATCTTTCGCTATTTTTCTTTGCAGTTCATATTTCCCTCAAAACGTTCTCGTTTCACACTAGTCCATGGTGTTGCCATTTATCGGAAGAACGACAACTCTGTCGGTTCAAACACAAGAATTCACTCTTTTATAGAAGATCAGGCATTGCATAGAAGTCTAGCATTCTTTTCGCCGTTTCTAATGCTGTTTTGCGACACCATTGGCCAACAAAATATTTTTGAAATAGTGTCGAGACATCGAACATCTTTTTTAGCTAATTTGATCTGAATCTAAAAATGACCTTACTTATTTAAATGCCTCATCTTTGGGGGAAAAACGCATCTTTTATTTGTTTTCTGTATATATGATATTGATCTATGGCAATATTTCTCAAATTAAAATCGCAGAACCCTCTCAATTCGTATTTAAACAAATATTGGTCTGCTTATTGAGAAATCCTATTTTTGCAATAACAATCAGAACCTAAGTCTGTAAAAATAACACGATTGAATATACCAAGACCAACAAATATTTTCATCAAATCATTTAATAAACTAACAGCAGAAATAAAACCTTCGTGAATATAAGAACTATAGTAAAATTGTCTCTTTCTTGATTGTCTGTCATGTTCAATGTTATTTAAGTCCCTCTTAATACTCCAGCAGTATCATATACAATGGAATAGGTACATTCAATTGGGATGCCTTTAGTTGGGGTTTCTTTCCAACTGTGAAAACAAAATTCTCTCAATATGCTTGGTTTCCTTCCGTAGTGAATAGATAAAAGTGATGGGGTAAATTTATGAATAATAAACAGATTTCGTGGTTCATTTTTTTATTTCACTTTAATTATCAGGTTTACTAAAGCGTATTACTGACAAAGTTTATTAGTTAATTTGAATTTTGGCGATAAATTGGAAAAATTCGGTACATCTATTTTAAAGTTTTTGACTCAAAAGAACTTTTTTTTATAAAAATAGTTTATTTCAGGTGGCTGACTTAAATTGCTCTGCGTACCTGAAAATTAATGGGTTTCTATGACCTTTATTAACTAAATTTTGCAATGAGCCAAGATCGTAAATTTATCTTTTTTTTTCCAAAATAGAACAATTTCAGCACAGCAAAAACGGTGAGCTAACCATAAAAAAACTAAGGTGATTTTCGGAATCAGCGCCATCAAGTTAGCCAAAGAAGGTTTTTTGTTTCTTGAAACCAAATTTGGTTCCAGGAAACAAAACATACTTGGTTAAAATCAGTGAATATCTAGTCCAATCCTATAATGTTGATGTGAGGTCAAATGTCATCTAAACCCAACTCAAAGTGATCAGGAAACTTCTGGTTTACGCATGTAGGTGTACATCGATAAGTTAATGTGTTCGTAGCTTAAGGCACAAAAATGTATTTATTTTCGACAACAATTATTTATTTTCAAATCAATCTCAATCTTACTTGTCAATGCCCTTGATTAATACCAGAAATATGTTTTCTTTCTATTCGTTTGGCTGTAAGTCAGTTGTCGTGTAATTAGTAGCAGCCTGGTCTCCATATTGATGAATAATAAGAAAATTCAATCGCTCAACAGTTGTGCCACTATAATAACAGAAATTGAAATGTATGAAAATAAAAACAAAAATCCTCCCCGCCATATATATATATATATATATATATATATATATATATATATATATATATATATATATATATATATATCAGGGTGTTCCAATAACTTGGACCGATTTTAAATGTGAATTAAGTTGTTTAAGCGTCCAATGATTTTTTCTTTTTCTTTTAGATTAAAATTTTCACCAATAACACTTATTTACTGTTGACTTTGATCCGTCTTAACGAAACACCCTTATACCTAATCCGTCTTAATAAAACACCATTTATATATATATATATATATATATATATATATATATGTGTGTGTGTGTGTGTGTGTATATATATATATATGTATATATATATATACACACACACACATATATATATATATATATATATATATATATATATATATATATATATATATATATATATATATATATATATATATATATATATATATATATATATATATATATATATATATATATATATATATATATATATATATATATATATATATATATATATATATATATATGGAGGCAAGCTGGAGTAGTGGATAGTGGCTTGGATTGAAGAATCGGATAGCCGAGTTCGAATTCCAGTCGAATCCATTTCATTCACTTAAGTGCTAATACCCTTGAGTAATACTCCAGCTATGGGTAAATAGCAAGACAGATTGGGTTCTGTAGCCTTGGATGGCAACTGGTCTAGGAGAAGGGCAACATTCAAAACAATTCTATATTGCAGAGGGTCGTTTGGGGACCTTGTGGCATGTAGTACACCAGGTCTCTGTATTTGACCCTTCAAAAAATGTGGATGGTTCTGCACAAAACCTTCACTACTATAATCAAATCTCATGTGCTAGTGTCGGGTTGTCAGTTTCCTAGGAGCTGATCTGCTTGACCCTCATACGTCGAATTCGATGGGAGAGTCGAGTATATATATGTTCGTGTGAGTGTATGTGTCTGTGAGTGTGTAGATCTGTGTCTGTCTGTGTGTGGATAAAATTTTTGATATATCTAAAAATATTTGTGAAAGTACATTATTAATAAAGACAAGAGGGGGACAAATGTACCTTGATAAATGTACCTTGATAAATGTACCTTGATAAATGTACCTTGATAAAGTCCCTCAGAGACTGAGATAAGTTTTCCTTTTGTCTTTATTTGTATGTGTTTGCTTTATTTTGTTTTACGGTATATCAATCTCACTGGGTTATTTAATGCTGACATGATTTTGGGGATAGGTTCGTATGAACAGGGTATGTGTCAATAGTTTTTTTAAAATGTATTACAAATAATAATTGACTTTTTCAATGGTGCATTGATAGTAATGTTTGTTTTTTTTTGTCCAAAAATGTATTTTTGTAATATTTTCCCTAAAAACGTATTGCTGGTACTTCGACTATAAGAAAAAAAAATAGTGTTATACATTCATAGAGTTTTGGCCCCGGACGAAAAACTAAACGTAAGCAATCTGGGAATTATAACAAAAGCAACAACTCACACAAGTGTGTGTGTGTGTGCGCGCGCGAGTGCGTGTGTGTGTGTTAATAGGCGTTAAAATAATATCCGAACAAAAATCGAGAAATTAGAAATATATATATATGTGTGTGTGTGTGTGTGTGTATATGTGTGTATATGTGTGTATATATGTGTGTATATATATGTGTGTGTGTGTGTAAATGTGTGTACATATGTGTATATATATATATGTGTGTGTATATACATATATATATGTGTGTGTGTATATATATATATATATAATCATTTATTTAAATATTATAACATAAATATATATATGTATATATAACAAAAATCGAGAAATAAGAAATATATATATATATGTGTGTCTGTGTGTATATGTTTGTATATATGTGTGTATATATATATGTGTGTGTGTATATATATATGTATATACACACACATATATATGTGTGTGTATATACATATATATGTATGTGTATATATATATATATAATTATTTATTTAAATATTATAACATAAATATATATATATATATATATATATATACAGACACTTATATATATATGCGTGTATATATATATATATATATATATATATATATATATATATATATATATATATATATATATATATATAAGTAATTTGTCTATAATTACTAAGATAGATTTCATTACCTAAAACATTATTTTCGTGTGGATATCCGTATTTGAATAGACGCCCCATATATTTATTAAACAGTACATTTATTTATTTTCGATGACAGCCTGAATATTCACGCAATCCTATGAAAGAAAAATCAATATCCTGCGGCAGGAGTCGTAGGTGCGCCCCCCTCGCGATTAAAACAGGTCGAATCTAACGACGATCTCCTCTGCCCAGAGTGGGGCGAGGCGCAGTTTCAAAACCTGCGGGCGGACACATGTTTTTCTTTAATAAGTTTTTTCGAATATTCAGACCAGTAAACGAAAATAAATAATTTTACTGACACAACGTCTACTCAAATATGATTATCCACTTAAAAATAACGTTTAGGTGAGGATGCATATTAGGTTATGGAGAGAAAAATTCTCTAGCAAGACGTAGTGAAGGAACCTTTCTAGCAGGAAAGAGCGGGCAATTTATTCAATATGATGTTTTCATTTCATTCTAGCAGAGAAACTTAGCCAGAGAAAGCGTAACGAGTCATTTTTCTGGAGGTTAGCATCAGCCATGATAGAAGCCAGAAATGGGTTTCCAGAAATGCTTAACAGAAAGTAGTTTTGTTTTAAAGGCGTTAAAATTTGGCCCACATATATTTAAGGATAGCACCAGCGGTCAGGTTTCGAGTCCAATAGGAAGGTGATTGCAAGACTGGGAATGTCTACTAATTTGTAAAACTAACGCCTCAAATCACTCTGACCCAGTATATTTTGATACGAAAGCCAGTTTTCTCCCAAGAGAGGCTTTGCAAATCGAATTGGAATAATTTTATGAAGGAGAAGCCATTGGACAGTAATTAGTGTAAAGATGCCAGTCTGGTAAAGAATCTTCTCCGTACACAGCATACGGAATAGAATCGCAAGACGAACAATTCTAAAGAAACAGATAATGGGAGCAGCTGCTTCAGTCTTCGGCACGATTCAATTACAGAGTTTCTGGAAAACGTGGGAAACAGAACCTCATTCGAGAAAAAGGAATTTTTCAGCGTTTTTAAAGTTAATTTAAGCATTTAAGAAAAGCATAGCACTAAGAAGAAAAATCTAAAAGTGCTAAAAGGTAATTGAGAAAGGGTTAATAAGTGAGGAAAAGTCAGATCTCAAGGGGAGAAAGAACTTCATCATTAATTACGATGCATAATAGAACGGCTTAACGATACCTGATGATGATGAAAATAAATATCGAAATATTTACAAGTACTCAACATAATGTTAGGGTTCAAATTGAGATGAAGCAGGACTTTGATCTGTCTGTAAACATGGCATTCTGTTATATATTTATTTCCGTTTCTATCTGACTAACATAATATACTGTTATCTATCTATCTATCTATCTATCTATCTATCTATCTCTGTCTCTCCATATATATATATATATATATATATATATATATATATACATATATATATATATATATAAAAGTGAACATTGAAGTCAACACTCAAAGGCGACAGGCTGTTTCATGCTGGACGCAATCCTCAGCCCGCCTGACGGTTGCGTTTAGCATGAAACAGCCAGTTGCCTCTGAGTGTTGACTTCAATGTTCACTTTTATGTATATATATATATATATATGTATGTATGTATGTATGTATGTATATATATATATATATATATATATGTATATATATATATATAATCGTTAATTCTTATCTATCTATTTATCTCAGAATGTAAGATATTTCTTTCTTCTCAGTATGTTAGATCTATCTATCTATCTATCTCAGTATATTAGGGTTATCTATCTATCTATCTATCTATCTCAGTATATTAGGGTTATCTATATCTATCTATTTATAAATCTATCTATCTATCTCAGTATATTAGGACTATCTATCTATCTCAGTATATTAGGACTATCTATCTATCTATCTATCTATCTATATATATATATATATATATATCTATCTCAGTATATTAGATCTATCTATCTATCTATCTATCTATCTACCTACCTACCTACCTACCTACCTACCTACCTACCTACCTACCTATCTATCTCAGTATATTAGGGCTGTCTGTATTTGTCTGTCTATCTATATCTATCTAGTAGGTATTGTGGATTAATGGATAGCAGTTCGGTTTGAGGAATCCAGTCGGGTCCATTACATTCACTTAGGTGCTAAGGAAAAGAAAGCTATGAATTCTTAACAACGCCCCCCCCTCTCAATCAGGAGGCAGAAATTAGGTGAAAGTAAATCTGTCTTCAAAACTATAGAGCTAAAGAAAAGATAGTTTCCGGGCGAATGATGATGCTGCCGACGACGACGATGACGATGACGACGATGATGGTATCTATCTATGTGAGCTTGTGTGTGTATGTGTGTGTTTGTGTGTGTTATCGTCTTATTTATTTGTATTTGGCCTTTGCCAAACTAATCTACACTTGGTAAACAACAAATAAAAAACGGTCTGTGTTTTGTATGTTTTCGACACTTTCCACTTGCAGCATTTTCTGTTCACAGGGTGTTTGGATAGATTTATGTAACGCATCGCCCGTCTTGTTTGCAAGCAGCTTAAAAGGTCGTTTCTGTTCAAGCTCCAAACCCACAAGGCTATTGTCCGAGTAGACCTGTAAAATGTATTACATCAGGGTAAGGGGGGGGGGAGAATAGAGTGAGACAATGAAAACGCGGGTGAAGATAACAAGCATATTTTGAAATGGGGAAACCAGAAGCAGAAAGAAAATAACGTATTAAGAAAGGCAATGGGCGCCTCCTCTAGTTTGATGGTTACGATTTTGAACGTTATTCCCTCAGGGTCCCCGATACAAGGTCTTTGTGCAGGACTAATCTTAATAAAGAAAATATATTTTCCTAACCGGATGCTCGAGGAGGTTGACTCTCAGATCAATTGTCTCGTTTACACAGTTCGATCCACACAAAGTGCCCTCATGGATACAACATTGTAAAAAAGATAGAGATGGAAACATCGAGAAAGAGAAAAGCGACAAGCGGGGAATTTAGATGGTGGGTCTGTGTGATAGAGAGAGTGAGTGAGAGATAAAATAGAAAAGAGGAAGAGAGCAAAACTAA
>OZ038515.1:72951515-72999015 GCA_964036315.1 Acanthosepion esculentum
GGCGATTGGACATAAGATTGACACTGAGAAAAAGAAAGACGAAAAAGAAAAAGAACAGAAGATAAAAGAATGGGAGGGAAAAGAAGAGAGAGAAAAGAAGAGAAAAAGAGAGAGAAAAGAGAGAGAAAAGAGAGAGAAAGAGAAAGAGAGTGTGAGAAAAAGAGAGAGAAAGAGAGAGAGATAAAGAAAGGAAAAGGAGCAGGCGAAAAGTAGTAATAGAAGAAGAGAGAAGAAGAAGAAGAAGAAGAAGAAGAAGAAGAGAAGAAGAAGAAGAAGAAGAAGAAGAAGAAGAAGAAGAAAAAGAAGGAGGAGGAGAAGAAGAAGAAGAAGAAGAAGAAGAAGAAGAAGAAGAAGAAGAAGAAGAAGAAGAAGAAGAAGAAGGAAGAAGAAGAAGAAGAAGAAGAAGAAGAAGAAGAAGAAGAAGAAGGAAGGAAGAAGAAGAAGAAGAAGAAGAAGAAGAAGAAGAAGAAGAAGGAGGAGGAGGAGGAGGAGGAGAAGAAGAAGAAGGAGGAGGAGGAGGAGAAGGAGAAGAAAGAAGAAGAAGAAGAAGAAGAAGAAGAAGAAGAAGAAGAAGGAAGGAAGGAAGAAGAAGAAGAAGAAGAAGAAGAAGAAGAAGGAAGGAGGAGGAGGAGGAGAAGAAGAAGAAGGAGGAGGAGGAGGAGAAGGAGAAGAAGAAGAAGAAGAAGAAGAAGAAGAAGAAGAAGAAGAAGAAGAAGAAGAAGGAAAGGAAAGAAAAAGAAAGAAAGAAAGAAAGAAAGCAGAAAAAAATGGACAAAAAAAATGCGTCTGGTTTGTCTGAGACGAAAGATTTCTTTAGTCGGAAAAACTCCCAAAAATTTCAAAGAACCAAATGGATCTTTGTCATTTAATAGATTAGATGTGTCTGTCTTTCTAGGTGCATTTCACTTTGGGGAATTAATAATATATATATATATATATATATATATATATATATATATATATATATATATATATATATATATATATATATATATATATATATATATACTAGTAGTAATAGTGATATCTACCATTATGGGTGGCATATAACTTTATATATATGGACAGAGGGAAAATGTTTATCAACATGGTGCTTATATAACAGATAAAAATCATTATTTAAACATTAATAGTAACTGGTTCAAGAAAAATATTGTCCAAAACAAAACGAATTACGTATTCCCTAAACTTAACAGTGCTTTAAAAATTTTAAATCATTTTTTAAAAATCATTTCATCCCAAGCAAGGCAATAGAGCCACTAAGCCGCAGTAGGTTAGTGAGTGTGAGAAAAAGATCAAAATCGACTGGAAAACAAGAAGCCGAAAGATAATTCCACAAGCGAGAAGACATTTGTAAAATAATAAGGCCTAGCTGTCAACTGTAAAATAATAAGGCCTTGCTGCCAATGTGGTACTTTGCTTAAATTCTTAAAGTCTTGGCACCAAAGAGGAGAGTTCTTCTGAATATTTACCATGAAATTATTTATAGAAAAGACACAGAGAATCTATGTTATAGCGATAGGAAAGTAATTGAAGCCGAAATGCCAGATCAGGATCAATAATATTGCAGATTGTCCAATGGTATATTATCCACTACCTGTAAATACATAGCAGAAGTACCAGGTCGCAATATTGAATGCATGGTCGAATGGTCGACTTATAAATGTGTAAGATAGATTCTGGCGAGAAAAAGTATCTAGCATGACACAGGGAACTAACTTTCCTAGCAGTAGACCTTGAAATTGATTCAATATAATCGTTCCACATTAACACAGTTCTTTATCAGAGCCTTTTTTAACAAAAGGAAATCATCTCCAAGAAAGGCAATAAAGTCACTAAGACACAAGGGGTTACTGATTGCGTGAGAAAGATCAAAGTTGGCTGAAAAGCAATAAGCCAGAAGAGAGTTTCGCGAGTAAGAACGGCAAGTGTAACAGAACTTACGCTTACATTTAGCCATTTCGACTGTAAAATGATGAGACCTAACCGCCAATCTAGTACTTGTGGGTATACAACATTAGTGTGTCTCTTACGGAGTGCCAGTATGAAAACGTATGGCGATCCAATTCTAGGACAAGTTATATGATGTTGTAAATAAGAAAAAGCATCGAGAAGCAAGTATGACGACAGCGATCTTGAAAGATTGTCCATGATGCTGGTTATGGCACCTTTGAACCAGAATAGGAATTGGAATTCAAATTGATATTCAAGATTTAAGAGTTAGAATCCTGTTTACTTAACCTATTTGAGATAGTTACCAAGATATCACTTGTAAAAAGAAAGCCTCTTAAAAATACATCAAGTACAATTACACAACTTTGGAAGTTCAAGATTATAGAGAAGTATTATGAGCCTGTGGAGAGAGAACAAAGAGAGGTGAATATCGTTTTTGTAGTTGATTTACGGATATAAATCTCAGGTATCTATTGCAACAAATGGGATTTGATCTCTTCGACTGTATCATTGTTTGAAGCAAGGATTCATCGCTTGCCAGGGCTCTTTTGCTTATTTTGAAACCTGGAGAAATTTCAATTTTAATGCTGAAGATTTTTTTACATTTTTTATAACGTTTTACAAAGATCCCGAAGAAAAGCAAGATTTCCCTTCGCTTAAAAGGCCATTTTTTTTCCAGAACTGACCTCTGTTAATCTTCAATGATCCCAGATGTTAGCAAAACCTAGCCTATAATTTTTTTTTTCTTCCCAAGTTATCCGAACGTGCCACTTTATCTCCAAGAAGATAATTGCTTGGAAGAGGTTAACAAACTGATTCTATTAACAAACACATTCTTTTCTTCACAGAGGTCGAACTTTGCATTATCCAACCGGGAATCTGTGAGGTTAAAAAACGATTTTTGTTCTCCGTTGAAAACTCAAGATCTTACTCCATTTTGGTTGCAATTAACTCGTTTCGTTTGCTGGGAACCTTGAAGAACTCTTATGATCTTGAATGAACTTCGAGGCCAGTCTCACTTTTTCTACTAGAATATAACTTAAGTTCTTTCATTCAAAAACTTGGCTCCGAAGTTTTTATCTTGGCCCTCATCACCATACGCACACACGCGTGTACAATGAAAACATACACACATTACCTCTATATTTTTATCTCCCTCACACATACACACCAACTTCATCTATCTATCTATCTATCTATCTATCTATCTATCTATCTATCTATCTATCTATCTATCTCATTCTGTTAATAACTATCTATCTATGTTAGTCTCGTCACATCTATCTATCTATCTATCTATCTATCTATCTATCTATCTCTCTATCTATCTATCTCATTCTGTTAATAACTATCTATCTATGTCAGTCTCTTCACATCTATCTATCTATCTATCTATGTTTAGTTAATATATATGGATATAAATATTTTTAAAAGATTAAGTCAAAAATTCTATTATTTAAAATAAATACATAAATAATTGATCAAATTTAAATAAAATAATAATATAATAATTACATTAATAATAAAAAAGGTGAATAAATATATAAACAAATCCCAAAAATCAATTAAAACTCATTTTCGTTTAGATTACATCACTTAGCAGCTTCTATACTTTACCTTGACTTTCACAGCCTGAAGAATATTTATAAGCGTTCTTAAAACAATTTCAAAACCTAACGATATTTTTTATTTTAGTTGCTAAATATTTAAATATTTGTTTCAAAGTAAAAATTTTACATTTGCATTGATAATGTCCATCGAAGGACGAAACCCATTTGTAAATAATAGTTTTTCTTTTGTCTTCATATATATATATATATATATATATATATATATATATATATATATATATATATATATATATATATATATATATATATATATATATATATATCGTTTTCACATATATATATATATATATATATATATATATATATATATATATATATATACGAGGGTCATTCAATAAATAAGGTGAATTTTTCGGTATAAGGACTTCTAATACAGATAGAAGCTTACTCTTTTTTTATTTTTTTTGTTTTACTTCTTTTTCACATGGATTTAATTTCTTTTGCAGATTTAAAAAAAAAACTTTGAGAGTTTTGGCGATTAACAAAGATGGCCGACCAAGAAGTATGCTCCATTTGATATCAGTCAGAGACCCTGTCGTCGCAGGGCAAAGAGGAAGTGAAATTTTAACGTTTTTCTATGTGAAATACGCGACTGGCCCGGAGAACTCAATCCGTACTAATGCATTAATAGCAGTAGGAGCCACTGTTTATACATTATATATATATATATATATATATATATATATATATATATATATATATATATATATATATATAGTATAATACCAAAGTTTCTAAAAGAAGGCTTCAGATCGGCCACGTCTAAAAGGTGTAAATATTTGCAAGTAAATAAATGAATAAATATTGGCAAAAATAGTCTGTAAGGAGGCCATACCTAAAAAAAAAAACACACACACAAATAAAAATGCTCAATTCTGGAGCCCCAGTAAAAAAGTAGGGGCCAACAGAGCTACACAATAAATATTCTAATATCGATCAGTAGCTTTCCAACGCTCGTTTCGATCTATGATCTCGTCAGGTGACTTTGGCTTACTAGATGTTTTTTTTTTTTTGGTGGACACCAAGTATCTTATTTATACCGGAAGTGGGCAGGAGGGGTGGGAGAGGAGAAAAATAGGTTCAAATATACCTATAGATCTATATGAACCCGTTTAAAGGCAATTAATACAGTTCCCTTTTATAAGATTTTTTCTTCCCCCTCCTCTCCTGCCTACTTCCGGTATAAATAAGATAGTTGGAGTGCACCAAAAACAGAAAAGTCCAGTAAGCCACCTGATGTGATCATAAAATCGAAAGCAGGATCCGAAAGCTGCTGTTCGATATTACAATATATATATATATATATATATATATATATATATATATATATATATATATATATATATATATATATATATATTTAAGCTTATCACCCCAAGCAAGGCTGGAAGCCACTAGTACGCAAGGGGTTACAGAAGGTTTGGAGGAAGAGCAGATAGGAGTGGTAAAGAAGAGGATGTGGAGAAAGATAGTGGATCGATCAAGGCAAGGGGGTTACAGAAGATTTGGAGCGAGAGCAGATAGGAATGAAAGGTGAAAGGATGTGGAGAAGGGAAGTGGATAGATCAAGGCAACTGGAAATGTCGATTGACGTTACACTGAAATAGTTGGAGATTGTATTTGTCAGGGAAACAGGAATAATGATATTTGTATCAATAAAAAGAACGTGTAAGCATAAGAAATGTCTTAATATATATATATATATATATATATATATATATATGACGAACTGGAAAGGTTTTCTTGTGACTCATTTTATCCGTTAGGATTTTATCGGACTGGGTTTTAGTGATGTTGCCACGTCTACACATGGGCACGAAACGGGAGACGCTGGTAGTTTCAAAATTGTTTTGAAAGAATATTTTTGAAAGAATTTTTTTTTGTTTCACTCTAGCGAAATTCATCTGTATTCTTTTTCCCTCCGTCACCTTTTTACCTGACTATTCCACAATGTGAGAATATAAAATCTACCAAGAATCGTGATATATTGTAAGAGCCTTGACGCAAATTTATTGTGGCTGAACTAGCGATCATGCCACTTTCCAGACATTTTCGTCTCAGTGAATTATTTTCTCTTTCAATCAAAGTAACCTTCCCCATGTCAAAATTGTAGTCCGTTTTGCGTTTTGTGTGCTGTTATTTAAAATGACTCTTTTGTGTTTATATAGTCTCTTGTTTAAACCTCTTGAGGTTTCTCCAATGTATTGATTCTGGAAATTCCTACATTTGATAGAATAAATTTCAACTTCAAGTTTTGACTGGTTGTTTTGTTTTATTGATTAAGTCTTTGATTAATTTAAATGTACAAGGTAAACAAAAAAGTTCTGTCCGTTTTTTGATTAGTCATTGAATGAAGTTGAAATATATACGAAATGTGTGTAGCAATTGTTTTCAAATTCGGACAGCCGGAAGTAGGAACATCAGACGTTATAAAAAACACGCACACCGTGCCCGGCCATCAGTTATAAGCCGGACAGCTGTGAGAAGGATGGAAGTGTCTAGAGATCTCGTTCGGGGCTGTTTGCTTTACGACTTCAAAGTGGGCTTATCAGCAGCTGCATCAAGTCGCCGCATATGTCAAGCGTTTGGGGATAGTATTGTGGATGATGAACGTACTGCAAGGCGTTGGTTTCGAAAATTCAAGTCGGGAGATTTGTCTCTCCATGATGAGCCTCGCAGTGGACGACCACAGGTCTTGATGACGGAGTCCTGAAGGCGGCCATTGAAGAGGACAGTAGTCTAACGTGTGGTGAACTTGCAAGACAGTTCAACGTTTCCGATAAAACAGTTAGACTTCACCTGCACCGCCTAGGTAAGACGTACAAACTGAGCAAGTGGGTTCCGCAAACGCTGTTGGAGGTCCACAAGGGACAACAAGTGGCAGCCTGCGTATCGCTGCTCTCTCGCCACCGTACCGCATCCTTATTCAATCGAGTGCTTACCAGTGATGAAAAATGGGTTCTGTACGAAACTCCCAAGCATTCCAGACATTGGTTGTCTCCTCAGGATGCTGTCCCTCACACCGCAAGACCGCCTATGCACCCACGTAAGATTATGCTTTGTGTCTGGTGGACAGGTCGTCAAGTGGTCATTATGAACTGCTACCAACGGGCCAAACGGTCACTGGAGACCTATACTCGCAGAAATTGAAACGTGTGCAACAGACATTGCACCAGAAGGAGCCAGAACTGGTGAGTCGCAAACATGTGCTTTTCCTCCATGACAACGCCAGGCCGCATGTCGCGCGAGTGGTCAGGGATACCATACAGCAACTTAGGTGGGAGACTTTGTGCCATCAACCTTATTCACCTGACCTTAGGCCATCCGATTACTACCTCTTCCACTGCCTGGATAATCTTCTTCGTGGGAAATCCTTCACCAATGAAGCAGACTTGCACAAAGCCCTCACGGACTTCTTTGCGTCAAAACACCCGAGTTCTACCGCAAGGGCATTGAACAGCTGGAGACACGTTGGAAGAAGGTGCTGGATGCCGATGGCGATTACTTCGAAGACTAAATATAAGTTACACATACTGTGAAGCGTTTTCTTTTTTTCCTTTAAAAACGGACTGAAATTGTTTGGTTACCTTGTAGTTGAGACAAATTTTAGTTGAGTTTAGATAAATTCCTTTCGGTTGAAGTTTTGTTAGAGTCAGTGGGTAGAATAATATATTTTTTTCATTTGTTGGGTTTGTCAGGAGGGACAGCTTTTCTATTTTGGAATATGTTATGAGCCTTTTGTTTCGCATTGAAAATGAAATATTTAGGGTCTTGAATGTATTTTCAATATATTCTCCTCTTTATGTAAGTATTGAGGGCTGCACATTATGAGTGCTCTTAAATGGAATAAAATGACCATTCCGGATTTATTTTGATATTATGATGGGAGTAAAATTTTATTAAGTTATTGTTTGATTTTCGATACACAGTAAGTTCTAGGCTGTCGTCAACTCGGTGTTACATGATGTCTAAGAAAGGTAAATTATTGTTTTTTCTATTTCACATGTGAATTCTATTGTGTGTTCAGTTTTGTTTATCAACAAAATCCAGTCAGTTAGCATCACAGGAATATACTGATAGAGCATCATCAATATATCGGAATTAATTTGATTGATTAGGTAAATTGTTTTGGAAAGAAGTCGAGAAATTCCAATAAAATACACGCCAACACTGCACTGAGAGGGGATTCCATCACTAATCCAAGTTTTTGCTTGTAAAAATTGTTATTGAAAGCGAAATAACATTGATTGGTGATGAGACAGCTGATTTTTATAATTTTAGCTAATGATAGGGAGAGATTTCTTTATGAATTACATTAATTTTTCTCTTAGTAATTCACCCCTGAAGAGGATCTTGGGTAAAATTGAAAGTATTTTGGAAAATAAAAGAAATAACAAAAACTACGGCACCTTTCTTAAGCAGTTTTATAGCAGCACTAAGAAATTGATCCATTAATTTGAGCGGATTCAGATAAAATAAATAAGCATAATATGTCTAGATTATTTAACCAAACATGCTTAAATGCAGGTATGCTGCCTAAATATACATATTATAAACTACACTTGGCAATTTAAACGTAACTTGGTGAACAGGCAGAACTTAGAAACTCTTAGCACATTGATTTCTGTCTTTGTAATTCACTCCTGAAGATGATCTTGGATGAGATTGGAAGTACTTGAGAAAAAAGGAAATAACCAAAACTACGCCATCTTACTTTTGTACTAGCACTAAGAAATTGACCCGCATATATATATATATATATATATATATATATATATATATATATATATATATATATATATATATATATATATATATATATATATATATATATATATATATATATATATATAAATAAAAATAAAAATAAATTATTACGGGTATTTCAATAATTAAGTAATTCGCCGAGTCTAAAAGAAACCTCAACACTTGGCAGCCGTTTTGGGGCACAACAGAGGAACGAACACGGATCGTTACGATACGACGCACACGTTCTACCGTCTGGACCAACGGGCGTCGTTGAGGAAGACGTCTTCTATCCCCAAGCCGCTCCATCCAGAGCATTAGAAGCCGGTTGAAGCAAGTATATACAAGTGATAGAAATTATATTCGGGGGATTTCAATAATCATAATCGAGTAATTCACACACACACACACACACACACACAGACATTTTAAGACATTTTTTATGTTTATACGTTCTTTTTATAGATACAAATATTTAAGTAAATGCTCTGCTTATATTAAACAGTATTAACGACATTTATCGGTCTGAAAATCCGAGAAATTGTCATTCAGGTCAGTAAATGTCGTTAATACTGTTTATTATATGCAGAGCATTTACTTAAATATTTGTAACCCTAAAAAGAACGTATAAACGTAAAAAATGTCTGAAAATAATTGTCGGACATTGTCCATCTCATAATGTGATATATATATATATATATATATATATATATATATATATATATATATATATATATATATATATATATATATATATATATGTATGTATGTATGTATATATATATATATATACATATATATATATATATATATATACATATCTGTATATATATATATATATATATACATATATATATATATATACATATCTGTATGTATATATATATATATGTATATATATATATATATATATATATATATATATATATATATATATATATATATCACTGCTAATAATGATTAATTCTCTCTTCGAAAATTTCACTTTTAAGAAAAAAAATAGCAACTTTCATTTAAATTCTATACATTTGAATAAAATTTACTGTTTTTTTTGTCTTTTCCGTCTACTTTTCTAGCATTTGATTCTTACTCGGTAAAATAAACGTCTCTCTCTCTCTCTCTATTTCTCTCTCTCTTTACTTCTCTCTCTATTTCTTTCTCTCTCTCTCTCTATTTCCCTCTATTTCTCTCTATTTCTCTCTATTTCTCTCTCTCTTTACTTCTCTCTCTCTCTCTCTCTTATATCTTTCGTATATTCTTTTCTCTTGCTTCCCTCTCCTTTTTTTAAAACCTTTTCCTTTTCCGAGTCACGGGCTTAGGTTTTTATGCTAAACATTCGATATCCCAGATATCAAGCCAGATTCCAAATCCCACCCAATTCTAGGTTTGATCTCCATTTCCTTTCCTTTCCATTTCTCTTTAAAACACCAATCACCCACCATTTCTTTCTTTCACAACTCTCTCGCTCTCATTATACTTCTTACGTCTTTAGTTTCTGACATCTGACAACTTTCTTGAAATATTAGCAAAGAAACAGACTCTAACAACGAAAGGCAAAAATGAAGGAAAATACATAAAAAATTTCCCTCGTCTTTCTTTTCTCGAAATTTCTTTCGAGAAATGTTTACGCCATTTTGAAATTATTCACTTCACCCGATTTGCTATCGCTTAGGAAATTTCGCATTCAATTTCCAGTAATAATGGTTTATTTCTTTTTTCTTCTGCGACTTGATTTTCAAAACTCGGAAAGACAATAACATTCGTTTAACATTAATATTGGAAGCACAATCGAAAGCCAAGGTTAAATATATTGTAACTTAAGAGCCCGATCGATTAAGTGATGTTTTATTCCCTCTTTTTAAACGCTTCGAATTCTACCAAGACGTTTGCTGCTATGGCACTATGGGATTGCTACGTCATTTTGGCGGTAAATGAACTGCATTGGTTTTGTGCCTCCATCTTTACAGATTTAATCTATTTAGTGCTCACTTAAGTTTTTCTTTCCTTTTGACTGCTGTTCGATCTATCTGTAAAATAAGTAAAGTCTATATTCGTATATAAGTCGACGAAGGAGTTTTGGACGACAAATCAGAAATTTAAGATTTGTTAGGTATTCAGCTCCATTTAAGTTGTTTTTTTAAACCTACATCCAGACAATTGCCGTCATGGGTACGACGTTAAACTGCATCCAACAGCAAGGCCTCTGATCAGGAGGTTTTGAGGAAGCGTGGAACCACCTTTTAATTGCTGGTCTTCCCAGGTCCACCCTGAGCCGGTGTGGTAGCACCTGTTGGGGTCCCAGCTATGGGAAAATAGTGAACTTCCAGGTCTTTTCCAGCACATTGAAACAATGATGTTGCCAACTATACTTTTTTGAAACAATGATGTTGCCAGCTATACGTTATTGAAACAATGATGTTGCCAGCTATACGTTATTGAAACAATGATGTTCCCAGCTATACATTTTTGAAACAATGATGTTGCCAGCTATACATTTTTGAAACAATGATGTTGCCAGCTATACGTTTTTGAAACAATGATGTTGCCAGCTATACGTTATTGAAACAATGATGTTGCCAGCTATACATTTTTGAAACAATGATGTTCCCAGCTATACGTTTTTGAAACAATGATGTTGCCAGCTATACGTTTTTTATATATTTAGTAAATGCTTGATCTGGCATTAAATAACCCATAGTGGTTGATATGCCATAAAACCCCAAACAACCATCCAGACAATTGCGAGGTCTGCTGTCCGAAAGTTGTTTAACTGTCGTGCTAGAGAATTTTTCTCGCCAACATCTTATATCTTTATAAATCTACCATTCGCCCGTGCGTTAAATATTGCTACCACATCATCTTACGCCATGTATCTAGAGATTCTTGACAATATTCAAAAAAGGATCTGCATTATTATCATCCTTGACATGGCATTTAATAACTTCCCCACCGCCGAAGCGTGAACTCCCTCTTTTTCTATAAATATTTTCATGATAATTGTTCTGATGAGATTTCCTATTTGCTACATCCAGTCTATGAATTTAAGCGAAGTACTTGATTGGCAGTTAGGTCTCATAATTTTACGGTTGAAATTGCTACATTTAACCGTAAATTCTATGCTTCAGGCTTCTTGCTTTCGAATAAATTTTCATCTGGCTAAATTTAAATGCAATAATCATTAACTTCCGACTATTTAATTCTTCTCTATACTGTTAACTCTCTTTTTTAATCAGATTCTTTCACACTCAGTAACCTCCGCGTCTTAGGGATTTTATCGCCTTCCTTGGGGTGAAATGATAAAAAATAATTTCAACGCACGCAGTTTTATGATATATAAAATACCACGTGTCACTAGAAGGGAAAATAAGTATCTACTATGTTGACTTTCCACATCACCTTAAGCAAAAGGTTAGGAAGGAAACTTCCACGAATATTAGAGATAACGGTAAAAGTGGAATTCAGAAAGCGAGGTTATTGGTTGCTGAAACCTTTGGTAACAGGTTACAAGTATAAAACACACGGTGAGGATCGAACTCCTTACTCAAATTGTTTACCATTACTTCACGATGTGCATTGACGGTTGAAAGCTTGCAATATTTCTTATTTAAAAGTGGTACCAACGTACAATCGTTTGCTAGTAGAAGCTACTTACTACATTTCTTATGACCTAAGTTTATAGTACCCTCAGCATTCATTGGTAGAACTATCTGCCACTGCATGTCTCTTCTTTATCTATATCTATAATTCCCAAAATGTGTGTGTGTGTGTGTGTGTGTGTGTGTGTGTGTGTGTGTGTGTGTGTGTGTGTGTGTGTGTCTGTGTGATCAGATGTTGTTTATGCGTTTCTGTAGTTTTCATCCGATTTCGATTAAATTTTTTTTTGATAGGTAACACTTCAGTGCCGGTTTTGAGTCCAAATTAGCTGGAAAAAATTACAACATTGAAAGTGAAAAATCGGAAAAACTGATTTTTACACTTTGCGCAAAAATCAAATGCAAAATTTAATTTATTTTTTCACACATAACCTTCCAGTCCTAGCTCATGCTGTCTGGGTCTGATTCACACCTCCACACGTTGCCCATCGGTTGCGACTGACCTTGATAATTAGCGCATGCAGCAATGCGTGTACGTGTGGCCATGCAACACGCGAAGTGGCACGCGATGTGTCATGCGCTGATGCACGTGTATACGCATGACCTGCACGAAGCCCGTTTACACGTCTAATCAAATGTCGCCGTGTCACACTGCTTGTCTACGCAGTCCTAAGCTCATTGCTACCGCTTAATTCCGCAATTCCGCTTCTACTTCTGTATATCCAGCCCTGCTTACACATTCCCCTTCTCTTAACCAAGAGTTCACTCCCTCTCAAGTGAGGTTACCTTTTCCATTGCATAAAGCCGACTACTACCGTTTTATGGTGTTGCTTTCATTGTCGTTTATAGCCGTTCCCAATTTAATTTTTTTTATTGTCCTGCCTGTTTTGGCACTGCATTCACCGTAGTAATAAGTAAGCTTGCTTTTTTATTACTCAACATTTATTTTTCCAACCTTTCCTAAAGATATTCGAGTTTAGTGATCCCTGTAGCTTTACAACATTCTCTTCTGGTATTTGCTCACGCATTCCATTTGACAATTAATACTTGCCTAAGACATGCCACCAAAGAACTTGCCTAGGTCACAAAACCGCTACCGCCATGTCCGCCATGCGAATAAGAGGCAACGTATCGTCTTTAGAACGTTCAGTTTGCCTGTCTTAAAATGCCTCTCGGAATTCTTCAATCAGAGCCACAGTCCGAAGATCAACGTGGCCATCGTCTTTTCAGAAGAGCATACCTGAACGCTTCTGCTCACGAGGCTGAAAATGATGATCAAAAGACTCAATGGCTGAGGAGAAACGTCTCTTCAGCTGTTCCCTGCGCGTGAGGCTGAAACAAGATTGAGAACACAAAAACGGCCCTTTTCAGAGCCACCCCTCATTCAAATTGTTACCCCCTCCTATTTGAGGATGTGCCTCAGTTGCACCCAATTGTTTTACTAATATTGATTTTCGGGTGGGCTGACTTTAAACTTAAACTGCTCCAATTGAACCGCAAAAATTCCCGGTAATGACAGACATGGCCGAAGATGGGTTATACTGCTAGTCTAGGATAAGATTGTCCGAGATTCACTATCACATAAGAGCCATATATCAGGTCAGCACTCTTTTCATTGCATTTAATATTTTACTTCGTATTTTACTTAATATTTTACTTAGTTTCTAAAAGGCATTTTCCTTAAATCTATGCGCCTTTCGCATTTCTGTATCAGTTTTCTTTCGTTTGATACGATCCTCCTGAGACAATCACAATTCTGTATCTAACTGATTTTTACATGGCAAATATTGTATTTTCCATTGTGGTCTGTCTCTTTAGTGATTATCATTTATTGTCTGCCGGTAGGCGGGGATTTTGTAAGCGTAGTTTAGACGTGGCACAAGGCCGAAGTATGGAACACCCAGTGAGAATCGAACTCCCTAGTCAGGCGTAATTAATCAAGCAAGCAGTGGTGATTTTTTAAGATTAGCTGTGGCAGAAGGCCGAATGTACGGCACACCAAGTATGGATAATACTCCCTATTGAGACATAAAGCATCTAACAGGTAGTAATCATTTTCTAAGCGTAGTTTAGATGTGGCACAAGGTCGAAAATATGGAGCACCCAGTTATTACAAATTCCCTATTCAGACGTAATTGATATAGAGAGTAGTGATAATTTGTGCTCAAATATCATTCAATTTACAGTGACCCCAAATTGTTGTTTATTTGATTAAATGATGAATAGCTTATATATGCAATACGTTCCAACATTATATGCATATCAATAGAATAATAATTATTATGAATCAACGATAAAAGTCATAAAATGTCGGTCAAATATAGTGATATGCTAAGAATAGGTTAGATGTGGCACAAGGCTGATAGTACAGAGTACCCAGTGAGGCTCATACTTACTATGAGACATAAATGATCTAGTGGTGAGTGATAATTTTTCAGAGAATCTTAGATGCGACACAAGCCGAAAGTATGGAACACCTAATGATGATAGAACTACCGATTGAGACGTAATACATCTCGTGGGAAGTGCTGGTTTACTAAGTGTAGATTAGATGTGGTACAAGGCAGAAAGTATGGAGCACCCAGTAAGGATTGTACTCCCTATTCAGACATAGTTGATCTAGAGAGTAGTGATGATTTTCCAAGCGTAGCTTAGATGTGGCACAAGGCCAAACGTATGGAACACCCAGTGAGAATCGAACTCTCTGTTCAGACGTAAATGATCTAATGAGTAATGATAATTTGAGCTCAAATACCATTCAATTTACAGTGACCCCAAATTGTTGTTTATTTGACTGAATGATGAATAGCTTATATATGCACTACGTTCCAACATTATATGCATATCAATAGAATAATAACAATTATTAATAAAAGATAACTGTCATAAAATGTAGGTCAAATATAGTGATATGCTAAGTATAGCTTAGATGTGGCACAAGGCCGAAAGTCTGGAGCACCCAATGAGGATCATACTTACTATTCAGTCGTAATTGATCTAGTTATCAGTAAGGATTTTAGCTTAGCTTAACAGTGGCACAAGGCAGAAAGTATGGAGCACATAGTGAGGATCAAACTTCCTATTCCGACGTAAAGGATCTAGCGTGTAGTGATGATTTTCTAAGCGTAGCTATCTGACACAAGGCCGAATGCATGGAGCACCCAGTTAGGATCTAATGGATAGTGATGATTTTCTAAGAGTAGCTATCTAACACATGGCCGAATGCATGGAGCACCCAGTTAGGATCTAGTGGATAGTGATGATTTTCTAAGAGTAGCTATCTGACACAAGGCCGAATGTATGGAGCACCGAGTTAGGATCTAGTGGATAGTCATGATTTTCTAACAGTAGCTATCTGACACAAGGCCGAATGTATGGAGCACCGAGTTAGGATCTAGTGGATAGTGATGATTTTCTAAGCGTAGCCGAAACTATGAAGCCCCTAGTGATGATCGGACTCCCTATTCAGACGTAATACATCTTGTGGGCAGTGCTGGTTTTCTAAGCGTAGATTAGATGTGGCACAAGGCCGGAAATGCTCAATTTATAAAGTCGAAATACGCTCACTAGGACAATTATATTAGAAAAGGCACAAGGAGGCTAGGTCGCAGCGATTGGAAAGTGATTGAACCGAGATGCAATGGCAGGACCGATAACATTGCAAATTCTTCTTAGTATTTTATCAATAGTTTTTGAATATATAGCTGTACTAAAAATTATTCAGTGCATGGACTAATGGTAGACTTATACAATATAAATTCTAGCGAGTAAAATTTTCTGGCAACAAGACAGTAAAAAAATTTCTAGCAGCAGATTAAATATAGTCGTTTCAATTCATATCAATGTGAAAATGTGCAGTGAGTTACTCATCTGGAGGTTAGCATCAGCCATGCTAATAGAAGACAAATATGTTCTCAAGAACGAATAAAGGAGAGCAGTTTTGGAGGCGTCATTTCTTGCCCCAGTTAACAACAGACTGAAGTTCATTTTCGAGTTCATTTGCTAATTTTAGTATTATCGAACAGATTAGATTTATCATTAAAACAGGAATATATAGTTGTGTCATCGACATAGGCACCGATAACATCAAGAAGGTCGTCGATGAATATTAGGAACAAAGTCAAACCTTAGAGTGCATCAGCATTAATGCAAGAAAATCTAAAAGAAAAGCCAACTTTCATTTCGAGAATCTTTCAACTTGTAAAGAAGACCATCCCGCAAAACTATCAAACGACTTTGAGATATGCTGAGATAGCAACAGCCGGAGCTTCATCATTCTTATCGAAAGATTGACAGACTCTTTTGGTAATAACCGTTAACATATCATCAGTTAGGATAGAGTAGCAAAAACCAAAATGTTTGTCTAATAGAGGACTCTGTGATGTGTTATCATCACTATCATGATCATCCTTCGACTTCTCTATGGTTCGTTGGAACTCCATTAGCAATCTCGTTTCACAGTGTTCGGTCCTGCATTGCTGTCTTCAGATCCCCAATGTCCAACTCTGAGTCCCGAGCTATCGTGTCTGGGCAAGTCAATTTTCGTGAGAATACAATTCCAGAAGGATGTCCTAGAAGTAAGAAAGAGGTGATTTCCCTGTCCGCTTGCTGGCAGTAGCCAGCAAACTGTAATCATTTTTGTTTGAGATTAAGAGAGATTGGTCTAAGTTCTCCGTAAATTCTGTTACGGGTTGCATGGGATCTTCACCTAATGTTCTGGATTTTTCTAAGTAGATTTGTATGTGTTCCATCCAATCCTCTTTCAAGACGAACAGATAATGTTCAACTTTATGATCTATACAGTAGGGCTGGTTCAATCAAAGTCCCAAAGGTTTGCAATTTTAAGGAGGACGGAAGGTTCGAGCGCCAAATCTTGTGACACTGCACGCATTCCACACAACAAACTAAACAAGTGGCGGTTGGCGTGTTATAGTTAATTAATTCAAAATTGATTAGAGATTTACCAAAAAATAGATAAAACACTAATCGGTTGATAGTTTGGAAAATCAGAAGGTTTGCATGAGTTCTTAAAAACGATAATTACGGAAGATGATTTTCGACAAGCTGGAAGGCAAAAAGCAGCAAAGCATTTATTGTAGAGCTTAGTTAAAATTGGGCCTAGTTCAGAAGCATGATTCTTAAGGACTATTGTAAGGATACCATCAAGTCAACTTGCTTTGTCGGGATTAGGGGTAAAGATGACAGCAGCAAGCATGGACAGAATATTATGAATATCACTCAATAGAGACTTAGTTCTAAGTAGAAAGCCAGGCAAAGATACACCAGATGAGTCAAGAGTAAAATTGGAAGAGAATTTACGAGCAAAGCATTCCGCTTTATCAATAGATCACTTCAAATTGTGTGAAATGAGAAATGGTTGAGGACTTACCCTTATTTAATACACTACTACAGCCTTTCCAGTAGTCTCCAGTAGGAGAACCAAATTTGTAAGAGGCGAGACTCATTGAGTGCCTAATTCTATCAGGGGCTTTCATTCCTGTCATATTTGGTACTGACCTATAAGGTCCTTATTAGTCCTGGGTAGGACGTAAAAGTGCATCCATCAGTTATTGTCTTAAGAGACGTCAGTATTTGGTATGAATGTGAGTCCTTAGTTTCGGGGTATAAACGTAAATAGTCCTGCTTTTAACCCAATCCTCCTCCTGAATAACTCTCCGAATCACTCTGACCCGGAGTGATAGTGCCTGTTTTAATGGATCCCAGCTATGGGTAAAATAACAACTTTTCCACTTTTTTGTTGTGATCACAACCCAAATTTTGTTATTAATGTTTATTAACCTGAAATAATTAACAGTGGACAAAATGATATAACTAATTTTTGTGGATATTAATTTCTTACAAAAAAAAATGAATAAATTTTATTTTATGAATACTAAAGTATTTGTTTCATGTGAATATTGACTTTACTAATATTTTGTAAGAAGATTCCATAATGTACCCAAAATGGCGGGTGTTACAGTTTTTGGGTACTCTATGTACTAGTAAGCCAATCAAAATGAGCCGACTCACTAGTAGAAAGGTTAACCAATCAGAGGGATCAAAATATTCAGTATTACGTGTATAAAGGCAGTCATGTTTTTTCCGAATATTCACTGACAACTGCTGATATCGAAGTCTGAAGAATTACGGAACAGCTGCTGCTGCTATTGACAATATCGTCAGATCCAGTAGAGTGTCTGACTCGTGGGTGTTAATCTTTAACGTTGTTTCATTGAACAGATTACGTACTGCGCTGGATACTATATTCATAGACTATGGCGAACATGGTCAAACAGTAAGTACCAAAGTCAAGCATCGCATTGAAAACATTGAGATAAGCTATCAAATAAAAGACAAAAGGGTTTATTTTAATTATTGGCATTTCCAATAGAAATGAAAACAATTTTAAAATTATTTTTCTACTTAAAGGTGTTATCTTTTGTCTGAAAGATGAATTCTGTACAATATTCGAAATTTAATTTGACAAGTCGGGGGGTGGGCGTTGACAAAATATTTGTGCCCGAAGGGGGCGCTGGTTTAAAGAAGGTCGGAAAACACTAATGTAGATGGAGAGAGTGTGTTATTTCTATACTGCCAGATATTTGTCTAATATACTAGTCATGTGATAATGGGTCTGATACAGAAATAACAGCTCACAGAATTCAATGATTAAAGACGAAAACACATGAATGGATCATCCAGGGACTCAACAAAGGATTCTCTTGCTACTCGAAGATTTCTCCATATATGAACACCGAGGCCATGAAACTATATCACAGAAAGCATTCAGTGAAGAGGAAGGTAGTCTCGGCCTGAGAATTCACCAATAGGGAGATAAAAGACTGTATCTTAATTCCAGAGAGCGCTAAAATAACTGGAGAAAGTTCCAAGAGAAAAAATCCTAAACGTCAGAAATTGCTTCGAAAACCATGAATATTGGATAAGGAAAAGTTAAGACGTAGGTAATTTTTTGCTTACTGGTTAACACTTTTTTAAAAAAAAATGGCAACTGTCATGTGAAATTCCCAAATAATTATCACTGACTATTGTCTAAGGTTGTGGTTCTCAAACTTTTTTTTTGTCTGGGGCCATTTTTTAAATAAAAATTTGCTCCCGTCTCACCAAATTTTATGTGATAAAAATTAGATTTAAAAACAATTAGAGAGGGTCAAAGGGATAAAAACAAATAACCGTCAGAACATTATCATTGATAACTCTCCCTTCCAATTTACAGACCCTAGTTACTATATTCTTAACACTATATTCTTAATACAAAAACCTGTTAATGATAAAATCGGCCAATAATAATTTATAACTATGTATATTGGAACTCTTGCAAACAATTGCAAGTAATCCATAATAATAATTTAAATTTTGAAATAATTTATTTTCGGGTTAAGAATTTTTCTGTTTCTAAATCCGTCATTGTCTTTCAATCACCCTGCCTCACTTGTTATCCTGTTCCGCTGCACCTATGAGGCTCGCTGCACCGTTTGGGGATCACTGGTCTAAAACAATACATATCGACTGGAAGGTGATTAAGGCTAAAGTATAACGTGGTCTCAGGGTTGCCCACTGGAATACATGCTGGCACACCTGTCCATACGCGATATGGCAGTATAAATACACTGATATTATTTCACTGTCAACCTGAATAGAGCAGCCTCCCAAAGCACTACCAAAGAACTCGGGGTCGTTACTACCAGTCGGGATGCAAAAATCAGTATTTGGAGTACCAAATAACCTGTACTGATCGGTCAAATCAACAAAAATTTAAGGCATGAGATGAGAGGAATTAAGCAGGAAACAAGGGATAAAGTTCTAACTCTGTTCAATAAACATTGATGGGGTACGGACCGGGCGATAGGATAACATACCTATCTACTGCTATTAAATTCTTCACAGCATAGGAGGCTGGGCGCTTTATTCCAGACTCTATCCGTAGGAAGGTTGCCGAACAAGGCTCTAGACAAAGAAGAAATTGCTAAAGCCTATCTGAAGGTAAGCCAAAACAGAGATAGGGTTAAAGGGAGATAACCGCGGTTTCGAAGTCAGTACATTATCATTGATAACTCTCTCCCCCAATTTGCAGACCCTAGTTACTATAGACTTAATACTTGATATAATACAAAAATATGACAATATGGCATATGGAGAGGTGTGCCAAAATGTATTCTAGTAGGAAACATTACACTTTAGTCTTAGCAACTTAGCTAGACACCTCCAAAGCAAAGAGGAAATTACTAAAACCTATCTGAAGGTAAGCTGAGGATGGAATTTAAGGAATGTAACACAATTGTAGGTAACCTATTTAAGTTAATATTAATGTTAAAGTTTTAACTTTGTTAAAATCAAAGAAATAAACACAGAGAAAATTAAGGGATCCAATCATTTATAAGACTACAATAAATTCTATTTTCTTTAAAACTTACTATATATATATATATATATATATATATATATATATATATATATATATATATATATAAGTGAATTACAAAATTGAAACCAAAATTACTCTATGCAGGTCGCCATTTCGTCCCGGAAGATTCTTACTGAGACTTGTCAATGCAAATACATTTGAAATGAATTCTAACGTTTTTTTTTTTTTAAAGAAATTTGAAAAATAATAATTAAGGAAGTGAGGAAGAAAAGAAAAAAGGAGGAAAAAAGAAAGAAGAGGAACAAACAACATATAAGGGAAAGACGGTTGAAGATGAACAAACACCTAAATGTAAAATATTAACTCTTGTACAAATGTGAAAAAATTCTCATTAAAAATTTACATAAAAAACAAGCATAAAATTTAAGAAAAAGAGGAGTTTAAAATATTATAGAGAAAGGAAAATTATGAAGTAAAAATTAATACTATTATATGATTATTGTATAAAAAAAAATGAATTATTAAAAAAAATTAATCCTCATAACTCATCATAAATTGAATTATTAAACAAAAATGAATCCTCATAACTCATCATAAATTCTTATATATTTATATCTCCAGGGACGAAATGGTCATCTGAATCGGGTAATTTGGTTTCATTTTTGTAATTCACTGGCATACTCTATAATAAATATATTGAGCTTTGTTTTGTGGATCAGTTTTAATATTTTATATTAATAGGATCTACTTGAATTACTCACCTACATATTTTTGTCTGTATATATATATATATATATATATATATATATAAAAAGAAATATAGACTTAAGATGTGCTATATTTATGGAATAAAGTGTTTAATATCAGAGATAGAGCGTGTGTAAATATAAAAGTGAACATAGAAGTCAACACTTAGAGGCGACAGTCTGTTTCATGCTAGATGCAATCATCGGGCCACATATTATCGGGCGACATATTAAGACGTTGTAAACTCATAATTTGGGACGAGTACACTATGGCTCACAAACAAGCACTCGAGGCGTTGAATAAGTCCCTTCAAGACATTAGGAACTCCGCTGCTCTCATGGATGGCTTGACTATCCTACTGTCAGGTGACTTTCGACAAACCCTGCCTGCCATTCCTAAAGGGACAAGGGCCAATGCTGTTCGTGCGTGGTCCGATGATTGCATCTAGCATGAAACAGACTGTCGCCTCTAAGTGTTGACTTCTATGTTCACTTTTATATTTACACACGCTCCCTCTCTCTCTCGCTCTCTCTCTCTCTCTCTCTCTCTCTCTCTCTATATATATATATATATATATATGTTTGTGTGTGTGTGACCAAATCATCGTCTGATATAGCAATTACATATAATAACAATAATAGGAAAAATAATTGAATGTGATCAATAAATAATAAATAATATATAATATATAACAAATAATATAAGAAATAATTATGAAATATAGATAAAACCTATTTTATTGTTGTTATATGAATGTTTAATCCGAAAATATTTCTCATTAGTATAAACGTTATTTTCATTTGCTACTAGTTGCTCTGAGTTTTATGCAGTTAAATTGCTTTGGGGTTTGAATTATTGAACTTACGCACGTATCCGCAGTTGTTAAGGTCACTGATAGGCCGGGAATCTCACTGGTAGCAAAATCAATGAGCTCAAGGGCAACCCGTGGCAATAGGTGGCTACTGTGTTGCTGCTCCGTGCTTACCCGAAGACTGCCACCCGTTCATAATCGGTCAAGATTTTTAATTCTGGCAATGTAAAATAGTGGTTACGTTTTCACCGTAGGACTCGCTTAACATATCGGCGTCGGTGGTCGGCAAAGCTGCTCTACTCCAGTTTTCAGACGTTCATCTACCCGACCCTACTTAAGTACGACTTGCTTAGTCTTGTTGGAAAGCCCTTGACCTAGTGGTGAATTTGTGACCATTCCTTTTTTGGCATAAGTCTGGAGTGTTCATTTATTGAACCGTGAATGATTTGACTTCATTTCCTATGGTAAGATGAAACCCTCCCCTCCCGGGAAACTGAGCGGACGAACGCACATGACTCCCCCCACACTCGGTAATTGTCGCGGCGCACGAACAGAGGTCATCACAGCTGCATGTAGAAGTCAATAGTTGTGTTAAGCGCAATGGTTTGTGAATTGGGAGTACTGGGAGTAGCTGTTGTTGTCGCTTTTACTGCGGATGTTACGGTTTTGGGAAAAACCCAGTAAAGGAATGGAGCTTGCAACGCAGCATTTGGCCTTCCGTAAAGTTTGAAGTGCTGTACAAGTTACTGGTAGACACAGGTACAATGAAGCACCCACAGAAATCGCTCTTCATAATAGACGCTGGCTCAATAAATAAGCGAAATACTCAGAACTTATTGCCGACTGGCCAGCACTCAGGTTTCAGCCTATTGAATCGACGCTTGAAGTAGCTGCAGAGAGTAGTGGAGGGCATTGTGCATCTCAACTGAAAGTGCCAACCGTTGTGTCAACATCTAAGCGTCGCTGACCTCGTAGAATACCCCTCTGAATGCCCTGAATTGCGTGGCCCCGCTCAACTATACCATTCCAACCCTGTGAGCGCATGCGATAGTATGATTCGGGTAGTGCACATAGTAGCGCAAGTACGTTTTGCCTTTGCGCATCACAGTATGGGCATGAGGTACCACCAGCAGCCAATTGTAGGTGCCGGGAATTTTGGAGTTGGAAATCAGTCAACCCCTAAGTATGTCTTGAATCATCTCTTTTTTAAATGGATTGACCACCGTTTAAACTGACTTCAGTAAACACAAAAGGACACAACGCTACGCGCAACACAGGCTGAGTGAAAGATGCCGATGGCACTAGCGCTAATAGGTCAACAGGTAGGTGTGTGAGAAGCAAGGCGGACACGGAATTAACTGGCTGGCCCCAGAAGGATTCCACGATGTCAACTCCCTGCAGCAGACAAATTGTACAGGTGTAGATTAATTCAATAGGCGAAACCTGGCTAAGGCCAGTACAGAGATTCCAAACTAATCTCACAAATGTGAACAGTGATGTCTGTGATGCGTTTCATGTAGCACTGCCTCTGATCAACTAAATGAAGGAACTGAACACTGAAACCTCGGGAAAGCGCATGTCATTGTAAGCTCCTTGTAGCGCTCAGCTATTCAAAACTGTTGGGAATGGATGCAGCATCAGTGGTGTAATGGAGATGGCAGTGGCAGTAGACGGGGAGGTTTGACAGAAAACGCAAGCAGCCAAGCGAATACGCCGAAGGCAGATGGAAGGTTCATGCAGAGTTGGCAGTCGAACTTTGCCGGAGGATACGCATAGACTGGTAGGCTCCACGACCCATTTGCGGGCGTTGCAGAATTGGCAAACGCAGAACATGGACCCTACATTGATGTCGTCACGCGTAGTTAAGTTAATGCCGGGGTCGTAATTGAAAGCCACTAAAGACCAAAAAGAGCTACTGGGACAGGTAATAGCACGTGCGGCCGCAAGGCGCTGAATGTCGCCGTTGAGGCGTATGCGGCGAGCTTGGGGAGTTTGAGATAAGCGCACAGCGTCCATGTTTGTAGCAGCCCTTGAAAGTCTGTTTTCTCTTGTCTGTGGGCCCTCAGTTTCTGGCAGCAGAAGTTGCGGGCATTGCGAGTTGCCTGCTGCAGCTCTGTCTCGGACTCTCTCGACCTAGCTGTTCCAGCAGCGTCTCTGGATTGACGGGCGCGCCTGTGGTCAAATGTTTCAGCTGCCCTTGACCTGGCAGTGATGGCAGCATTCCTAGCATTTCAAACAGATCTACGGAGCCGTGTCTCAGCAGCCCTAGCGCTCCCTGTTGCAGCAGCGTACCTAGATTGACGGGCGCCTGCGGTCAAGTGTCTCTATTGCCCTTGATTTTGCAGTGACAGCAGCGTTTCTAACGTTACGATGAAGTCTTTGATGATGGGTCTCAGAAGTCCGTGATGCAAAGACATTTGCTGCAGCCTGTGCGATCATTCTCGACCGTTGTGCATTCTTGAGCTTTGATCGCAACGAAGCCCTGTAGGCAGCTTTCCCAGCCAAGCAGGTGGCACGCTCCTCTTGTGACTGCGAGGTCTTCCTGAGAGCGCTGCGTTGAGCGACCTATGATAGTCGCATTGTGGCTCCTGGCACTCGCGGACCCTTCTTGCTTGTGCCTCTGAATACGAAGACACGTGGTTTTCAGTTTTTCACAGTGCTCGCTCAATACATGATTTTCACGTTTCTGAAGCTGTTTTTGTTAAGTGTCAACAGTCTAGTCTGTATAGACAAAAGGAACATTTTTTACGTTCCTTGCGTCTTTTGGAGGGTTTGTGAGTTCCCCTTTTTCTATTTTAAACTCTTGTGGAACTACTTATTTTCATCCTCCCTTGTTCAATTTTAATTTTGTGTCATTAAAATTTGTCTTTTAGTTGCGTTTCACCTTTCCTTCCTCATTTACTTTATTAAGTGTGTTTTTATATTCATTTATATTTTATATAGCCAACGAATATATTTGAAAAAGTGTTGGCTGAAAGGTACCTTAGGTATGACGTCCGTTTTGTTTAAGGCTATATATATATATTATATATATATATATATATATATATATAGATATATAGATAGATAGATAGATAGTTAAATTCCCAGATCAATTCTGTGGACAAGACAGATTGGTATAAAATGACAATTGGAAAAATCTTAGATTTTGCCAAGGCGTTTCGTCTTCCGACTTTTTCAAGGCAAAAATGAAATCGAAATATCTCTGTTATTATAGTTACATTCAAAATCCAAATTGAAAAAGATATACGCTTCTGTCCAAGGCTTTTTTTCTGGTTAATTACATTAATTACATTAACCAGAAAAAAGCCTTGGACAGAAGCGTCTATCTCTCTGAATTTGGATTTTTAATGGAACTATAACGACAAAGATATTTCGATTTAATTTTTGCCTTGAAAAAGTCGGAAGACGAAACGCGTCATCAAAATCTAAGTTTTTTCCAATTGTCATTTTATACCATATATATATATATATATATATATATATATATATATATATATATATATGCATACATATATATATATATATATATATATATATATATATATATATATATATATCAGCGGAACAATCGAAACTGAGAATTAAAAAAATATATGCAAATATCTAAATGTTTATTAAAGTTGAACTTGAACGCGTTATAACCCGTATCTATCGAAAGTGTTGCAAGGAATCAGATTGTAGTTTATGCCGTTGTAAAAACAACTCTCTTTCGGCCAACAGGAAGCGTGTCAAAAATTGAGGCAAGAATTGGCATCAAATTCATAGCAAGACTCGAATTATGGTGCTTTGACAATAGTTTATAGAAATAATCCCATGACGAAATCAGGAATTTACAAACCGATAACTGGTTTCAAAGAAGGACGAAACTAAGTTGAAGATTCCAAACAGATCGGCAGTCCAACACCGATTTCTGAGGGAAAATCGAAGCTGTTTGCGATCTCTAATTTAGGGCGGCTCATTCTATCCATGGAAATGTGAAGCGAATAGGAGAAAATCAATTTAGCTGTAGTTCTATCGACAAAAATCCCTTGTTGAAGAACGACACCTGGCCGTTGGTCTCGACAACGACCTCCAATCTGTGGTTGACTGGGGCAAGAAATGGCTTATGAATTTTAATGCCTCCCAAACGAAACCATAGATAAACGTCCCTGCATGGCTGATCGTTATATTCACGAGTGCGCATAACTGCGCCTTCTTGTCTCACGTTTTCCACTGACCTGAGGTGGAACAACTACATTGAATCAACAGATGCATCTACCGCAAGGAAAGTTGGTTCTCTGCATCGTGCCAGAAGGTTTTTTCTCGCCTGAATCCATCCTTCACATCTACCATTCGTCCAGAAGATTGTCGCCATATCTGGTCTGGTGCCCCCGCTGTTCATCTCGAGGTTCTCAACAAAATCTATAGATGGATATGCAATGTGATCAGTCCTAACCTGGCACCTCGACTTCAGTCGCTTTCTCACAGACGGGATGTGGCTTCCCTCTTTTCTACATATATTTTCACAGCAGCTGCTCTGAAGAGCTATTTTCACTGGTGTGCCGACTGTATGAATTTAAGCGTGCTACTGGGTTGGCATTTTGGTCCCAACATTTTATGCCGAAAACAGCTAAATGTCGCCGCCTCTTCTACTCGAACAGCTTCTTCTTTCGCAGTTCCCGACAGTGGAACTCCCTTCCTCTTACTTGCTTCCGTGATACCTATAATCTTCAAAAATTTAAATGTTATGTCAATCGACATTTTCTGCTGCCTTGATTCCCGTTCTTCTTTTTATCCTTTCCTCAAAACCCCCCCATATACCTACACTCTTTGTAGCCCCTTGCATACTAGTGACATTCCCACCTTGCTTGGGATGAAATGCTTAACAAAAGGAAAGAGGTAAAATGTCCAGATCGATTCCAATTGCTAGAAAGGCGACAGTAGCTCGTTGCGTTCCGTGTTGTCACTGGATCCCAACGCTACGGCAACGAAAAGACGATTTCTTTTGTTTTTATTAAAGGCGAGAGACAGATGCGGCAGCTTGGATTCTAAGGTGTTTCGGGAGGAAGGACTTCAAGGGAAAACATGTCGCTCATTGGCCTAGCGTCTCTCCGCCTGTCTCTCAAACATGGCTCTGCGAGGCATATCGACGCTTCAAAATTCTCGCAATGCACCACTGACCCATATATATAAATAGTCGAGAAAAAACCCACACTCGCGTCCTGACTACTGCGTCTAGCACGAAACAGCCTGTCACCCCTGAGTATTGACTTTAATATTCACTTTGATATATATATATATATATATATATATATATATATATATATATATATATATATATATATATATATATATATTATAAATTAACATGCAAGTTGCCATACAAAAATGCATATTTGTCTCGATGTCTAATTTAGACATCTCATCGGGTGGTTAAACTTGGGAAACCACCTGATGAGATGTCCAAATTTGACGTCGAAACAGACATGCATTTTGTCTTGGCAACTTGCATGTTCCAGTGTAACAGTTTATAATAAATATCTATTGCCCTAATCTTGTAGTGAACCCTTTTTAAATTAATGTTATGAACGTTTAAATTTATATACTTTTCGTGCTTTTACATTTGTATATATATATATATATATATATATATATATATTAAAAAGAAGAGTGAAACCGCAAGCTTTTTGGGCTGTAATGTGGATTCTTTTAAAAATATATTATGATTTATTTTCCATAATGTGTTTGTCATTCTTGTTAAATAGGTCTAGTTTTTTGAATGACAAACTGAAAAATATACTAAAAACAACCAAAACAATTAGAAGCAAACGCCAATCTAATAACCTAAAACACATATTAACCTTATCCAAATTTAATAGACACACAATACTGGGAGTCACCAAATGCAACAAAAAAGATGTGGTTTTGTGACATCATTATAGAAGGAAACTCCTATAATTTTTGAAAACCTCAAAACGACATTCATAATAAATATAAATATAAACTGCAACTCCAAAAATGTGACTTATGTACTCAAATGCACAAAACGCAAGAAGTCATATATAGGTATCAGCCAACAACTAAACAACAGGGTCTCCCTGCACAAAAGCAACATAAAATTACCAGACAACAGAAAACGCTTTGTATTACAACACATGTATAAATGTAACCAGGGTGAATTTAAAATTAAGTCAATATACCAGACAATAATTCTTACCTAAAAATGCAAGAAAAAAAAAACATAGACAAATTTAAACCAGCACTAAATAGATCATAACCCCACACGCAATAGCTCACAACATGCACACATAATAACCAATTAGAGTGATCAAATCACTCGCATCCATGCGCACACGTTCACGCGCGGGTGTCTGTGGAGCACGATTATGTACACACATATTGGCAAAAACAATGGACTTCTCACAGGCACGCGTACACACTAGACAACATGAGAAGTGTGTGTTTAATATATATATATATATATATATATATATATATATATATGTGTGTGTGTGTGTGTGTGTGTGTATTAATTCCTTATAATAATGCGTGTACAAATATATATATGCACATATTGGCAAAAACAAAACTGCTCACAAACACACACGACAACCCTACACAAATTAGGAAGTATGTGAATGTGTTTGTGCATATGTGTATGTATGTGTATGTGTGTGTGTGTGTATATGTGTATATGTGTACATATGTGTATACTAATTCGTTATAATGAGTCAGTATGTATGTATGGAGAGGGAATATACGTATGCATACGCATGCTGCAAAAACAAAAAAATGGAAATATATCTAAGAACACACAGGTCTTTAAACGATAAGAATATAGATATTTTTCTCGCCCGTTCTCGGACCAGTCTTAATTGTTGTATTACTCTTCACGCAGAACTTTATTAAATTAATTCCTTTTAATAATATGTGGAAATATCCACTCTTTGTCTGCTGAAAGTCGCGGGACCGGAAACCCGTGTAGCAAAATTATGGAAAATAAAGCATAGTATTTTTTTTTTAAATACACTTTAGAACCAAAAACGTTAGCGGTTTCTCTTTTTTTTTAATATACACACTTTTCTCTCGTTGGAACAACTATTACCACTTTCCTATATATATATATATATATATATATATATATATATATATATATATATGTTATGGGTCCTTACCTATAACGACAGAGTGAACTCTTCATGACGCTATAAATACTGCGCCTCTCAAGAGAGACGAGACGGAATCGAGTCGAGCCGATAGTAGTTCACTCCAAACCAGACTGACAGTAATACTAACACCTTCCACATCTTGTATTATTATTCCGTGTAATATATCTTCGTTATTTCTACTCTTGTGTTCGTGTTGTTCTTCCTTGGTCCTAAACTGGACCATAACAATATATATATATATATATATATATATATATATATATATATATATATATATATATATATATATATATATATAGTGGTACTCGTTTGAAAAAACCTTAGGTATTTCGGCTTGTGATTGAACAAACCAATGCCCAAGGAAAAATGAGGGATAAAAAAGAAAGATCTAAGAACATGAAATTGAGGCGAAAACAAGCGTCCAGAATTCAAGATTTCAATTCAAATCAAATTATATATATATATATACTTTTTTGGGATAATATATTTTTTGAACAATTTCGTGGAACTGCATTTTTGGCTGGACAGTCGTTTTGAGTGAGAGATGGAATATTGGCGCAGCGTATCCATTCAATGTACTGCGTCTATGGCGCGCTTGAGGTTTCTTTTTTCTATTTCTTTGGTGTTACTCTGTTAACGTTTGTTTCTTTTGCATTTGTAACTAAAGAACTATTTTGAGTTTGCTGCTTGGAAGTTTCATAGGCGCTGCCTGTCCCTATGCATTTGTTTAGAGTAAACCTTTTAACCTTTAAAAACTTTTCCCTGACTGTATCAGCTTCAACCCCTACAACTATTTCGTCTCGAATTAGCCTCTCTTGCATTTCCACAAAAGTGCAGCTTTTAGCTAACTGCTGGAGTGCAGTGACATATACATCTATACTCTCTGAAGCTTCTTGCTTTCGAATATGAAATCCGTAAGCTTGTTAGCTTCATGAGTTGCTCCAAGAAAAAAATACTTCAAATTTCGTTATTACTACTTCCAAAATTTCTTTGTTCTCTTCAATATCGAATTTCACCCCCTCTTAAATGTCGTATGCGTCTTCACCCATTATCGACAAAAAGACAGGTGTTTGTTAGGTTTGTAGAGGGACGTGCGGGGTGAAGATGTGAAGAGATATCAGGAGGTTAAACTTTCCTGCTGGCCGGTCCAGCTATATGGGAATGTCGGACTTTAATTAAGTCCAAAGAAGACAAAGAAACAAACAAGACCGATAGACATGGGCAAACAAATATATATTGATAACAAAACAAGTTAAACAAATATATATAGATAACAAAACAAGTTAAACAAAGAGAAATTATGTGTGTGTGTTGTAAGCGTTCGTACGTACGTGTATTGTTCTTAACGCGTTCCCAGAATTTGGGAAACGCTGTAACTGTAAGAGGTCACAGATTGGTGTAAGTGGAAAAAGAGAGATTTTACCTCGTCTCCGCGCGAGGTAGCGGCCCAAGGCCTAAGTCGAAAGAGAGAGAGAGAGAGGGGGGTCAGCCAGTATTTATAGCCAGGGGTGAGAGACCCCTGTTGAAGGATTAAAGAACTGAGGAGGAGCTAACTGCGACAGGTATGTACTATCAGGTTCTTTGTTGAGGCGAGTGTTTTTAAATAATTTCGAAAATTTCAAATAAAACTTTTCCAGTTAGTTGCGAAATTCACTGATAAAACCATTTTTGCAGAAGGTTGGATATTTGCCGTAAATTGTTTTTGGTTATCGTGTCCTTGTTTACAATTTTCTGCAATGGACAAGTCGTCAATTGGACTAAACATCTTTTTTAACAACAAGAACAAATTTGTATTTCTTTTTATTTTATAAACCGTTCGCAGTTTAAATCCAAAGAATATTTTTTTGCAAGAAAACAAAAATACAAATGTCTTTACTTACAATTTTTTGTAAGTTTAATTTTATTTTTTTAGTCCACTTGTATATTCCAATACTGTTTACTTTTCGTGGCAACATTCGAGAAATGAGGGAGGAAGAACTATGCTACATACTTGAGTCTATTACTAATAACAATAGCATTAACACAATCACGGAAGAAGCCTGGAAAGGTGAAGTTAAAGGTATTACAAAGCTATGTAATAAAGCAGGTACCTCCAAAATTTCGGTATACCTAAGGTTTGAAGTTTTCATAAATGAAAAATCATTTTTGAAAATTTCCCCAACTTCGATTGAAAGCTAAAGGATTAAATGTTCTAATTCCAGAAAACAAAACGCAGTGGTGTATTTCAAATAGAAATTAAAAGGATTTTTAGTCGAATCTTCGGATAAATCAATCGAAATTGTCATTTTTAATTTTTAGAGAAAAATAAACAAAATTTAATTCACGGTTTCAAAAATCTTGCAAAAATAAAATATATATTTCTGAAACGTTACTTTCGTAAAATTAGTAAATTTAAAGTTAAATTAATGTTCTGAAATAAATATTAATTATAGCACAAAATTTTCTAGACAATCATTTATTGGCTACGGTGTCTTGTTATTCTCACGTCTACACCGGTAATTTGATGGCCGGTGTGGACAGGTTTAGTATGATGGACTAGAATTTAAATAAATTTACGAATTCTAAGTAATAATGGTTTGTTTTTGTTTTTTAGCTACCAGGTAATTTTTAAAAATTAACAAAATATTTTAAGCAATTATCTAATATTTTACAGAATTTTTTAAAGTTTATTTTGAAGATTCTTCCTTATAATATAATAATTTAATATACTATAAAATTTCTTAAATTACTGAGTTACTTCTATAATGGTATTTCATTATTTAATAACTAAGATAATGATAAATAATTTAATTAATTATTATTATGATCAGGTATTATATTTTTAATTTAATAACTGAGATAATAATTTATAAAATGATTAATTATTATATTAATAATTAAATTATCTCACTCGGTTATTAAATGTATAAATTGATAAATTGATTTTATTATCTCAATTTAATTTTTAATTTAATAACTGAGATAATATAATAAAATTATATTATCTGTCACCAATTTAATAACTGATAGTGAGATGATACTTTAAGAACCATCTCACTCTCATTTATTAAATTACGAGGGCTCATTCAATAAATAAGTTGAATTTTTCGGTATAAGGACTTCTAATACAGATAGAAGTTTACTCTTTTTTATTTTTTATTTTTTGTTTTGCTTCTTTTTAACATGGATTTAATTTCTTTTGCAGATTAAAAAAACTTTGAGAGTTTTGGCTATTAACAAAGATGGCCGACTAAGAAGCAGGCTCCAGGATTGAACAGCGGTCAGTTATCAAGTTTTTGGTTGCTGAAGGGTGCAAACCAGTTGAAATTCATAGGAGAATCTCAACTGTATATGGTGCCACATGTTTCAGCCAAAAAATGTCTACAAGTGGGCTAAATTGTTTAAAGAAGGACGGAGCAGTGTTGAGGACAAAAACAGGTCTGGGAGGCCTACAGAAGTGACGTCTCCTGAGGTGATCGAATCAGTCAATGACCTCATTCAGTCTGACAGAAGGGTGACAGTGGATGACATTGCAAGGACTTTGAGCTTATCTGTTGGGACAAACGCAGGGGTCATCAGTCAGAAGGAGTCATCTTGCATCATGACAACGCAAGGCCTCACACAGCAGCCCAAACGGTGTAGACCATCAACGAGCTGGGCTGGGAACTGCTCCCCCATCCCCCTTACAGCCCAGACCTTGCCCCTTCAGACTTTCACCGTTTTGGTCCCATGAAAGCGTTGACGAGAGGCACGAAGTTTAAAAGTGACGATGAAGTCAAAAGTGTTGTGAGCGACTGGCTGAGACATCAGTCCAAAAATTTTTACGCTGAGGGAATACAGAAGCTTGTGCACAGATGGGAAAAGTGTGTGACAGTGCTGGGAGACTACGTTGAAAAAGAAAGTAAGCTTCTATCTGTATTAGAAGTCCTTATACCGAAAAATTCACCTTATTTATTGAATGACCTTCGTATAATTAATAAATAGTATTATCTCAGCTTTCAATTTAATAACTGAGAATGAGATAATTTAATAAATATCTCACTCTGAATTATTTAAGTTTTAAATTCATAACTGAGATAACATAATAATTTAATTATTATATTATCTAAGTTATTAAATTAAAAATTAAATTATTATATCACTTAGTTATTAAATTTTTAACAGATAATATAAAATGTAATGATAGAGGTATTTCTATAATTTGAAATTTTATGGTATTTAGTATTAATTTATATTCTTTATTATTAATTGCTATACTTTGATGGTTATAATTTGTTAAAGTTATTTTATTTAACTCACAAAACTTAAAATACTAAAAAAAATTAAATTATCTTTCTGATCTAAGTAAAAAACTAATAAATAAAACAAATTATTTGATGCATGACACAGACTAAAGTAAAATGAATAGATAGTAAAATTAAAAATATTTAGTGAAATAGGAAATAAAAGCTTTTTAAATCTTAAAGGAATGATTTCCAAAGAAGCCTGCTGAAATATAGAAATGATGAAACACGGAAGTTAAATGAAAAATTTGCCCGCAGCCGAAAACGTTTATATGTCAAAGAGTTTTCCCTAAGGGGGACAAGCCTTGAAGCACGTGACTTTTTAACCATAATATCACTTAGGATACACTATACTTTAAAAATAAAATCATCTAGACGCACACAAAATTATATTTTATTGTGGTAAAAAGTTTTGATAGGATGATTTGTAGTAAGCTTTTAATTTTAGCTTAGTAAATAGAGTCTTCAGTGATAACTTAATAACCTATATCAGACGATGTTTGGAAGAATTTTAAAACATTTTTTAAACTTAAATTGAAAAATTAAATTCAAACAAGAAAAATGCAAATAATTCAGACAATAATGTCCTTAATGTATATTATTTATAAAAGCAAATGAAAGCCTATCTAATTAGATAAGTGTATATTTTGATTGCAGTTTTTATTTTACGATTTGGATCAGATTTATAAAAAGTTGGTGATAGTTGGGAAAAAATTGATGATTTACATTCTCCAAAGAGTCCTGATATAAGTAATATAAAACAATTTTTAAACGATTTGAAATTCTAGAAAATTTCATAAAATTAAGTTACGGGGGTGGGGTTAACAAATGTAAAAAAATATATATTACCAAGATTTTCTAAAAGTAAAAATTTCAAAAATAAATTCATTCATTTCTGAAAGTTTCATAAAAATCTGACAATTATTTGATTTTTGCAAAAATTTCCAAATTAATGCATCATTTTTACCGGAAACGGTTACACAAAAATACCCATTACCACAAATCTTACACAGTTGACAAAAAAAAGGTTTTTTGACCTAAACTTAAAACGTTTTAGAAAGGAGAAAAGATTTTTAAAAATAATTAAAAAATACTTTGTTCTTTCCTCTTAATAATAACATAAACATTAAGACAATAAAACTTTGTTTTTATTAAGTTTGGGACCTTTTATCATCATGCTATACTGTATTTGTAGCAAATTATTGGAGGTACCTATAGTAAAGTAATTAATTTCAAATTGGATTCTGGAGCAGATATAACGATAATCCCCAGTAGTTATTTTAGGGAAAAAAACTACGAATTATTTAAAAACGTAACAAACAACTGTATGGAGCCGATTACCACCAGATAAAAGTTATCGGTCATGTTGGGGATTTATTAGAAATTCCAGAACCAAAGTCTAAACAGAATGTGTTTGTTATTAAAAATGTGAGTGACCCATTAGTGGGGCCACCCTCATTAAAAACTCTTGACCCACTAAGGAGTGTGAATTCTATAAAAAGTGAAGACCACAAATATGGACAGAATTTCCAGAACTTTTCACAGGCATTGGTAAACTCCAGAATATAAATAAAATATGTTTCAAAGAGTCTGCGCAACTAAACTCTATAGCAATTCGTCGACGCTTGATACTTCCTATGAAAAAAAAAACGTCCCAAAAACAGTTATAGCGTTTAGAAACGGAAAATAGTATACGTCCGGTAAAAACACCAACAACTTCACCAGCAGTCGTAAAACCTGCTTAACCAAGGTTCGTTCTAAGTCAAACAGTGAAATTAAACGACGATATACCGAACAGACATCATCAACAAAAATTACCAACCCACAAACTTCCAATACACTGCAGCGTCAATCAAAACATGTTTCGGATGCCAGTTACTCGGAGAAACCAAGTCCAGTTGAATTGTCATGGGATCAACACAAAACCCAAATAAATGAAATTGAAAAGTCGATTGCCAATGGCAACAGCTCACCAGTTGACACCAGATATGATCGCAAGGTTCGACCACCTGATAGACTTTCCTGTTAAAAGGACTGGAGGATGTGGAGTAATCCACGGTTACCTCCCTTGTCAAGAAACGGTATCGGCCTTCGCTATAAAAAATGTGGAGAGAAGATGTTAACGTGTTTAGACGTCAAAATAAACAGTTAAAGACTTCATCTTCTGACTTTTCCCTTCTTGTAAGTTAATGCAGATAAATTACGCCACAACATGTAGTAACTACTATAGTTATAGGCGATTAAAATTAAATAAATAACCCATTTAGAGTTAAATTTAAATATTGAACGGAGTGAAAGACTTAAAAAACACTTCTTTATTAAAGGTTTGACTTTAATTATTCTTTTCACCACAGTTGCAATTGATATCGTCTAATTAAACCGCAATTAAAGTTTAAGCGGGGTACGGTATGTTGCTCATATGTCTTTTCTAGCACTCGTACACTGACGTATTCGAAATATTACATTGTTCGCGTTCCCTAATGTCTGTTAAGACTCATTTTATGTGAAGGGATCATAAAGAATGGTGATTTTAAAAGAAACTAAAATTTGCACACAAAATAAATGTAAACAAACTACGAAGATCGGTTGCGTATACGAAGAAAGTTTATGTCGAATAAAGGAGTCAAATAAAGATGAAGTATTGTTTTTATTTCTAAATTCTTATAACTTTTACGTAGTTAGGATTGTTGAGAGTAAAAGGCCGAAGGCTCAAAAGTCCTCCGCAGGAGATAGCCTAAAGTCTACCCCCAAGGGCGGCTTCTAGGCTGGTATATGAATAAAGACAAAAGGAAGAATCGTTTTTACCTCTGACGAACTTAATGAAGGCAAATCTGAGGATTTTACTTTGCAACAAGTATTTATAAACAACACTATAAATGTTATTTTTTTAATTTTTTAGATTTAATTTCCGAAAACAGCACATTATAGCCATGTTCATAATTGATATTATTGAGATTTGACTTCTACTTTTTTTTATTGTTGAAGTTTCATAAAATAAATCACTTGTACGAATGCAAGTAAAATTTAATAAAAATTTAAATCGTCGTGCCTTGTTAATTGTCTTCAATGAAACTTGTATAAGAAAGGGATTGCTGCTACACAAATATATATATATATATATATATATATATATATATATATATATATATATATAAACACTCAGACATATTATATACATATCTACACAAATATTCACAAATATATTAACATTTACTATATTTATAAGAAAGAGAGCTCAATATCTGAGATAGAGCAAATGTAGATATAGACAGTGAGGACATAATGTGACCACATCTTCTTTATCTATAGGTATTTATATAAACATACAAAGCGTATTTAATAAGAAAGGAATAGCCTCCCAAATACCGAATCATATATATATATATATATATATATATATATATATATATATATATATATATATATATATATATATAGTGTATATTTCGACAGCAATTTTTCATTGATGCATGTTTCATTCAATAATGCCTATAATTGATAACAGAAGCCATTGGTTTACACCAGCGGCTTCCCATACTTAATACTTCTCGTTTTCACTCTCGCGTGGTCACGTGTGACGTCACGAGCTGCGATGCGATTTTCGTTTCCGCGTCTCGTATACACGAATTTGTGGTTGCTTTGAAATTTTTCATGCAACAAAAACAGACTATCATTATTGTTTTGTCCGTGTATTGTTTGATATATTGAAATGTAAATGTAGGTCATCTTTGATAATGGCTTATGTAAGCCGAAAGCTTAGATTGGATTTAAACATGTATCAATATGGTGATTTCCTTTCGTCTTTCAATGATAATGTTATTAAGCTTATCAGACAATATGAAAGGAACTTAAAATAAATAGACAAAACTTTTCTAAATTATTTAATGAAATATGCATCAATATATATATATATATATATATATATATATATATATATATATATATGTATATATATTGAAATTGTGTAATTTATACAAGTTCCATTGAAAATGGCTGGCAAAGCACTGCGATTAAACTTTTATGTCTCTCTGTCTTTAGGTGTATTTAGGCAGCAACAATTATTTCCGCCATATTGTGTTGAATAATACCAACAACTTCTGTCCATCCCATGTTATATCAACTTTTTTCAAATTTGCGAATTTGTTGCTTTATAAAATCGGTATTTTTAATAAACTTAATTTTGTTTTTCATTTGAAAGTACTTGGAAAAAAAATAAAAATGAACTTTGGGAAATTTACGGATTTTATAAAACAAGAATTCTGAAAATGTAAAAAAAAAAATTCGATAACAGAACTCTTCAGAATTATTCAACAAATCATGTCTGAAAATTATATATATATATATATATATATATATATATATATATATATATATATATATATATATATATATATATATATATATATATATAATAAGTGAAGACAATCCTTAAAAATCCATTTCGGTTATAATGTATTTCATGAATATATTCATGAATATATTCATGAAATAAATTAAATGGATTTTTAAGGATTGTCTTTACTGGAATCTTTTCCAACCAGTCCAAGGGTTCCAACTACAACAGGAATTTTTGATGTTCCCATGTGCCACATTTTTGAGATTTCTATTTCAAGGTCCTTGTATTTTGACAGTTTTTCGAATATCTTCAAAGACACATTGCAGTCTGCAGGGATTGCCATATCAATAAGGAGGCACTTATTTTGTTTGTGGTCTTTAATAACAATGTCTGGGCGGTTGGCTTTGATTGTTCTGTCAGTGTGTATTGTGTAGTCCCATAGAATTGTAACAGGTCCTATCTCCGTAACCGGGTCAGGGTGGTGTTCGTACCAATTTCTTCCAGTTTCCTTCCCATAGGAGTTGCAAATTTTGCAGTGCAGATATTGGCCAACTCTGTCATGCCGGGTTTTATATTCAGTGGGTGCCAATATCGTGCAACCTGATATAAGATGATCAATGGTTTCTGGATATTTGTCACAGAATCTGCATCTTGGGCTAACACAGTATTTTAGTATATGTGCTTGATAATTCCTAGTTAACAAGCATTGGTCTTGTGCAGCAATGATAAAACCCTCAGTTTCACCTTTCAACCCTGCACTACGTAGCCACTGATGGGTGCGGTTTTTGTCTACGTCAGCTTGTTTGGTACGGGCAGAGTATTGGCCATGGAGCGGTTTATTTTGCCATTGTTTCTTTATCTGGTCGGTCGCATTTCTCTTTGCATTTTTTTTTTTATTATTATTATTATTATTATTATTATTATTATTATTATTATTATTATTATTATTATTATTATTATATTACTGTGTGTCTTCCATTGAGCTTTTTTGGATTATTGTCCTCATTCGAATTATCTCTACCAATTACCAATTGGTATTTTATATATATACTAGTAAAGCCCGGCGTTGCTCGGGGTTTTATGTAGTTTAAATTGGTTTGGGGTTTAAATTATTGAACTTACGCACGTATCCGCAGTTGTTGAGTTCACTGATAGGCCGGGAATCTCACTGGTAGCAAAATCAATGAGCTCAAGGGCAACCGGTTGCAATAGGTGGTTACTGTGTTGCTGCTCTGTGCTTACCCGAAGACTGCCACCCGTTCATAATCGGTCAAGATTTTTAATTCTGGCAATGTAAAATAGTGGTTGCGTTTTCACTGTAGGACTCGCCCCTTCACTATTAAGCCCATAAGTTTTCCCAGTTTTAAACGGAATACGCGGACGGTAATGTCATGTCTGTGAGTGTAATCCTGTCCGTGTAGGAGTTCACGGGTTATCTCAACCCATTTGGACTTGCAGGTAAACGTTATAAATAAGTCTGGCCGCCCATATTGCTTAACGTATGCCATAGCGTCCTGCGTGCGTTCATGCATGTAACGCCCCCCACCCCAAGTGTAGGTAGAGGGCTTCCCTAGGTCGCGTGGTTTGACTTAATTTCGAAGCCTGTCGCGTAAGTGTACGTAGGAGTCTGAGCGGAGCTGTTTCTGATGATTCCGTATAAAACAAAGGGTCTCCGATTCCATCTTAGCGGCCATGTCAACCGGAAACTGGTGGGAAAGCTCCTTGCATCTATGAAGCAGCTTGAAGTCTCCATGCTTAACCATGAAACGGTATGAATAGAAGGCCTTGCACGATAAGGCTTTGGAAGACATTGTAGGAGTATGATGGGGAATGCCGAAGTGGTAGCCATCGTCACCATAAGGGAAAAGTAAAGGTCACTGCAATGCGTCATATGATCGATGAGTCTCTGAAATCCTGTGAAGAGCGCCGCCTCTTGATTTGAGGACAATATCGCCAGTGCGGTCTTGCTCCCCATGTATAATAGCGGCCACTTCATTGCACGCATGAGCATTGTAGTGGCGTTCGTGTTCATTATGAGGCTGTTCATCGGCGTCATTTACATATTTGAAACTGCGGATGTAGATGTTAACCTCGTGAAGCATGGCCTGAAGTAGTAGTATGACGTTCCTGCGAGGAACTCTTCCCGACGGCGGCAAAATATTAATCCGGGTTTCAGCCTGTAGGTTGTAGTCTGCAATAAAGTACAGTTGAAGGAATTTAGGCGTAGAGGTCTCCTCAGGCAGAAGAAACCCAATTCGATGGTATACCTGCTCCTGTACCTTGAAAGTGGGCATCCAACCCTCTTCTCGAACCACCTGAGCTCCAATTGAGGTCATTTGAAAGGAGTTGTTTTATTGCCTAATTGTTTTAAGGAAGTGGTTAGAGTCGGGATGGGAGCCGGCTATTAGTCCCCTCACCGGGGTAGGTGGTTCATGCAGAGGTGGCAGTCGAACTTTGCCGTTGGAGCCACATAGACCGGTAGGCTCCACGACCCATTTGTGAGCGTTGAAGAATTGGCAAACGCAGGTCATGGACTCTACATTGATGTCATCACGCGTAGTTAAGTTAATGCCGGGGTTGTAATTGAAAGCCACTAAAGACCAAAAAGAGCTACTTGGACAGGTAACAGACACGGGCGGCCGCAAGGCGCTGAATGTCGCCGTCGAGGTGTATACCGCGAGCTTGGGAAGTTTGAGATAAGCGTACAGCGTCCATGTTTATAGCAGCCCTTGAACGTATGTTTGCCCTTGCCTGTGGGCCCTCGGAGTTTCTGGGAGTTTGTGTGACGTCATTTGTTTACATTTGGATACGCTCTGAGAAGATATGAATATACGTGAGAGATTCATGGAAGATGTAAGTTTAAAAGCAGTAAAATCGACCTTGCTAATCGAACGATTCTCCGTGGCTCGATCGGTTAAGTCGCGTCAGACATAATGACGATTCAAATTTTTTTTGAATTGTGCGTTTTTGTACTAATATAGTAATATGAGAATTCTTTTGTATAGGTAGTTTTTTTTCCAGTCAATATGGCATTAACTAAATTGTTCAATAAATAGAGGAATGTCACCGTTATTATAAGAAATTTGCACATCGGATCAGTTATTTTAAATTGAACTGCACCACATACTTGATATATATATATATATATATATATATATATATATATATATATATATATATATATATATAAAGAGAAAGAACAGAATCCACAGTTCTTAGAATTTACTTTTTAAAAATCATTTTTCATTGTTACACAAAGACTTTCATCTTTCGGAACCATAATGATTCCTCTTGGGGTGATAGTAGATAACATATAAAGAAAATGGTTTATTTGGGAAATTTGAAAATAAATCGTTACGTCTTTTGAAAGGATGCAGTAAAAACAGAATTAAAAAAATATACTTGTGGGTTTGAGCCTTTTATATATATATATATATATATATATATATATATATATATATATATATATGTGTGTGTGTGTGTGTGTGTGTGCGTGTGTGTGTGTGTGTGTGTGTTTTAGCTGCATCGTGGTAGGGAACATACATATAGATATCAACATTGATCGCCAACATGCAATATTCATTTCTATATCTACTTTTTATATTTATACTAGCCACATGGCCCGGCGTTGCCCGTGCTTGATTCAAAATTCTTACAACTCATACAGCAATCGCTATCACTTGACTTAAAATATTTTTGCCCTTCCTTGCCTTTAAAGGAGTGCCCTTTGCCGTGCTGATGTTCCTACATGCCTTACTTCTTGCCAATCTCACACTGCGAATTTTTTCTAAGCTCTATACTAAACATTAAATCTGTTACGAAAAAGAACTAAACAAAATGAACACAAAACGATCAGCTTTAAAAAAGGACTCGTAACTGGAAAACCCGAAAGAAAAAAGAATGTTAACAACAAATACCTTTCCACACCCAACCCAGTTCTGCGGAATCAGAATAAACGTTGAGTTTAAGCAAGCGAATGAGGCAATTGTAGTAAAGTGCCACGCAGATTTAAATTTTTCCTACTCGTGACGAATGCAGCTATCGATTTTTTGCATGCTAGCATGCTAGTTAACATTCGTGTCAGTCAGCTGTTGGCTCTCCTGCTGGGCAATAGAATATTACTGCCTATTCGTGGCAGCCAGCTATGGGCTCTCACTCTGGCCAGTAGAAAATGGCAGCAAACTACATGAAAACTGCCGTAGAAGCATGAAAAATCGATTATTTCCACTATCGATGGAAGTTGGGAAATACAAAGTCGGTCTTGGCCTTCCGCTAACTTGGAGCACGTGCATGTAAATTTTGGTGCAAATCCGTCGAAAATTGCGGCCGTGCATTCGTTACACAGACACACACACACACACACACACACACACAAACACACACATATTGCCTTTTATAGATAGAGATATTTATTTCTCTCTGTGTGTGTGTGTAGCGTCTGTGTGTGCGTGTGTGTAGTCTAAATAAATAGATTTTCCAAATGTAATATGAATAAAACTGAAGAGATAATTTATTTAATATTCTCCTGCGTCGAGCTAAACGAAATCAGTTCTTGGAGACAAGAAAGAAGCATCCGCCAATGGCGATTAATATTTAACTTATATTAAATATAATCCTATATTTAACTGTCCATTTTGTCCATAGACATGTCCTATTCTTGCCTTAGTATGTCACGTGGCCATTGCTTTGGGGCTTCGTTCAGATTTTTATTCGCATAAAGCGTATCAGTAAAAGAAAAATCAACAATACAATTGAAAAGAAACGAAAAGAAGCAAAATTGATACCCGGCTTATCAATTTTAAAATATTCCATGTCAGGAGATGCATCAAATTCTACGCTTCTTTATATTTAGAGATGGGACTAAATTACTTAATCGTATGCAATTTACAGGAATGGTTTGCATAGATTCTTCGAGTGATTAAAAGAATTTGGCAAACTGTCAAATCCAGAATCAAACTGACATCTTGGGATCTGTCGAAAGAAAATGCATTTTTATAAAACAAGTCAACTGACAACCCCAACAGTTTTATTTTCGCAATCAAGTCACATAGATTTTCATTGATTTTATTAACACGATTGAATGTTAAACGCTACCAGAAATGATAGCGTAATAATAGTTTTGTGTTATGAAAGTAGCTATGAGTCATAAGTTTCAACGCTGAGATGAGTCACTGGCTTTCTCCGTTTTTTGTGCTTCCACTGATGTGGGCTTTTCGCTGAGGAAGAAAAAGGCTTGTCATGTGGTGGATCACGTGTTGCGCGAGAGAAAGGGGTGTTTCAAGGCTTTCACAAGGGTGTTATGTCACCGGCTTTAGGATAATGCAGGTTAGGAACAATTTTGAAAAGGAAGGAAGAAAGGAAAGAAAGAAAGAAAGAATTGGAAGAAAGGAAAGAAGGAAAATTGTCAGTGAGAAAAGGAGGAAGACTACGGTAAAAGAAAGAAAGAAAGAAAGAAAGATAGGAAGAAAGAAAGAAAGAAAGAAAGAAAGAAAGAAAGAAAGAAAGAAAGAAAGAAAGGAAAAGATAAATATTCAAGGGAGAAAAAAAGTAGAAAGATAGAAAAAGGGTAAGAAAAAAGTAATGAAGAAAGAAAGAAGAAGTAAAAATGTTCGAGGAAGAACAAAAGTAGAAACATAGAAAACGCAAAGAAAGAAAGAAAGAAAGAAAGAAAGAAAAAAAAGAAAGAAAGAAAGAAAGAAAATGATAATTGTTCAAGGGAGAAGACAAGAAGAAGGACAGAAAACGTGAAGAAAGAAAGAAAGAAAGAAAGAAATGAAGAAAGAAAGAAGGAAAAATGTTCGAGGAAGAAGAAAAGAAGAAGGATATAAAACGCTAAGAAAGAAAGAAGGAAAGAAAGAAAAAAGTTTAAGTAAGAAAAAAGCAGATAGATATAAAACGCTAAGAAAGAAAGAAGCAATGAAAGAAAGAAAAGAAGAAAATGTTTAAAAAGAAGAAAAGTAGAATGAAAAAGCTGAGTATTAAGAAAGGAAGAAAGAAACGGTTCGAGAAAGAAATAGAAAGAGAATAAAAGGGTAAAGATTAAGAAAGAAAAAAGAAAGACATTCAATAAATTGGATGAAAGGAAGGGAAGAACGGAGAAGATGAAATTCTAACAATACAGGAAAAGAAAATGAAGAGAAGAAGTCGGATATGAGTGAAGAGAAAAAAGAAGAAAAGCTTCAACGATAAATAAACAAACCGAAGAAAATAAGGAAGCAAAAAATAAAGACGAAAGAGAAGGAAAATAAAATAAAAATGAAATAAAAAAAAAACTGAAAAGAAAGCAAAAAATGAAAAGAAAAAAAACATTAATAAAAATAGAAAAACATCTGAAATTCAGATTAAAAGGGAAAATTTAATAAAAAAACATGCAAATTACGATTTCTTTGTAATCATTGGACAGGGAGGAACTGTTGTGCAGCATTATACATTGAAAATCGCCTTTATGAATGGAAATGATGTATCACCGGAGTGAAAGGGTTATGTAATGTGTGCAGGCTTCGTGGAAAATAGGAAGGAAGGAAGGAAGGAAGGAAGGAAGGAAGAAAGGAAGGAAGGAGGGAGGGAGGAAGGGAAGGAAGGAAATAAGGAAGGAAGGAAAGAAAGGAAGGAAGGAGTCATTAATACGCAAACCGCAATGACAAACTCAGTGAAGAAGATGGAAGCAAGTGAGTAAGAAAATGAATAATTGGAAACAGGAAGATAGAAATATGACCCTTAATATAATCAGTCACACACACACACACACAAAGATATATATATATATATATATATATATATATATATATATATATATATATATATATATACAAACACACAAACACAACGATGCAGATATATATATATATATATATATATATATATATATATATATATATATATACAAAGACACACACACACATATATATATATTTATTTACTCACACATACACACACGCACGGACACACACACACACATATGTCAGCTTCAGTGTTTCCTCTCGGTATGTAATTATACCCGATACACGAGTTTTTATGTGTCTACCGCCTACGCATATATAAATTCCATCAATAAAAACATTTGTTTAGTCCGATGAAGTCCTTGTAAAGGCCAAAATGTGAAAGAGATTTTTTGTCAACTTTGTCATTCATTTGCCTTATATGTACATATATATATATATATATATATATGTGTGTGTGTGTGTGTGTGTGTGTGTGTGTGTGTGTGTGTGTGTGTGTGTGTGTTAGGCAAATGTGTGAGTGTGTGGAGTGAATATATAGATAAAAAAGTCCAACGATTTAGCTTTCAACTGAGTGTTTTGCAGACAGAGATCCGCACGTCGTCAGGCGTAAGACAAATCTGTTGATTTTACACACACACACTATATATATATATATATATATATATATATATATATATATATATATATAGAGAGAGAGAGAGAGAGAGAGAGAGAGAGAGAGATTGGAGATTATATAAAATACTGAATCGGATGTTTGAACTGTTTCTAATTCCAGCTATTCAGAAATGTTTGGTCAGAAATAAGAATATTGTTTACCATACTGACAAAACACAGTTCTTGAAAATGACTGAGATAGACGAAAGTACTTGAACAAAATAATAAGCATGAGCACTGGTCAATTTATTCATAACTTCAATTCCGATATGCAACATGTAATTCGGAAATTAGAAAAATAAAATACTAAGTTAAGTAAACTGGTCATGTCAGTTGAATTAATCTTGTTTGGAAAGATACATTCGAAAAGTTTGAGATAGATAGATAGATATGAGCAAACTGAGATAGATAGAAATATAGATTTGAACAGAATATTATAGTATCTGTCTATATCCCTGACATTAGGTATTATGATTACTCGAATTATTTACATTATTCGGACTGTCATCCTCAGCTTCATTGCCATATTCACAACATTTCGGCCGTTGTACGCTCCGGGGTAGATTATTCTAGTTCTACGTGTCATGCCTCTTCCGGACGTCTCCGTTATTTTATCTCAACTATCCAATTTTTGGTTCAGCACTGCTGTAGCCTGGTATTGAACTCATGAAGTCTTTATCCACTAGGCCAAGTGTTGATGAGGACATCTGTGTATGAATTTCTGGGACTTATAAACCTAATATCTCTTCAATTTTTTACCAGTGCTCACATTGCAATTTTTTGGTTATTATTATTGCATATTTTTTACCAGAGCTTATATTGCAATTTTCTTTGTTATTCATTGCATCTTTCTAGCACTCTGTATTACTGGTTCCCGTATTGTATTCATTTCTATGCTTGGTTGGCTCAGAAGATTTTTCTGGCCTAGCATATGTGGTGATTCCTTAAGTTTTCGTATTTTCCACTGATGTTCTCTATTATTTCACTCTCATCCTACATGGCTCTCATCACTTTTCCCGCTATTTGTCCTCAGCTACGCCTGATTTTTCTATTTCCCCTCGTGTTACAGCTTTACGATGTTCTTGCAGTCTGACTTTAAGGAGGCGTCCTGTTTTTCCTTTATATTTCATACCACAGCTGAACGGGATGGCGTATACTCTGGCCTTAGTCCTATTCTCCTTTCTGGGTCGGAAGAGGTATCTGCAAAGTGTCGAATCACTTTTGAAGATTGTCCTGATGTTATATAGACCACATATCTTTTGTATTTTCTCCGATAATACCTTCACATAGGTAGGCAAACTGAAGCTGTTTTCTGAGTGTTGTTATCCTCTTATACCCTTCTATCTCAGTTTGTCAGAACTGATGTCACGTACCCAGGGTAGTTGTTACGTTGTAGGATACTGCTTATACTGACCATTTCTTGTTCACATGTCTCTGAGTCGCCACTTATGAGTTTTGCTCGATGTTGTAAGCAGTGGAAGATCCATTTCTTTACACTGTGTGGGTGATGGGAGTTGAAATTGAGGTATTGTCTGTTGAATTTAGGCTTGGAGCATACGGATGTCTTGAAACCATACCCCGTTCAAGATAGTACATCCAGGAAGGCGTTTGTTATTTTCTCTCTTCCTTGTGAACTGTATTGATGATCCTATTGAGCTCACAGGATCCAGTAGTAGCTTCACTTTTTCCTGATATGGCCGCAGTATGAAGGTGTCATCTACGTATCTCAGCCATAAGTTTGGTTTTAGTGATGTAGTTTCTAATGCCAATTTCCTCAAAGTATTCTATAAATAGGCGATAATGGCGAGCCCGTTACTAAGCTGATATATGTTTGATCTCATTCCAAAGTGTGTTGTTTGCATGCAGAAAGTCAGCATCTCCATCAGGTTAACTATTGGTATACTGGTCCGTTATCCTAGGGATGAATCCGAGGCCAGTCTGTCCCTGACTACTGTGAGTACCTCCTCCGTGGGTACCTTGGTGAACAAACTCACCGCGTCCAAGGCTCACCATCTTAAATAATATGTAATAACCCAATCAATTTAGGAGCATATTATATCTTGCACCCCTGCCGAGTACAGTACCAAAGTTCATTAAAATTAGGCAAGAGGTTATATAGCTATGACCAGTTTTCTCTTTGTAATTTAGTATTTTTCGATATATATTTTTTATCAATCCACATATATAAAGAAACACTTGCATTTTATATTCCAGTTATTATGCTTGTGAAAAATAATAAATATCCATAATATATAAACAATGTTAAATAACTTTAAATAAGTGTAAAATAATAAATATCCATAATATATAAACAATGTTAAATAATTTTAAATAAGTGTCACACAAGATATATTTATACAATTCTGTACACTACTTTAGAAGTTTTTTATCAGCAATTACTTCCTCATTGAAGAGGTTTTGTCATTGTGGGTGTGTCATTATAAAACTATCTGGATGGCTGAAAAATTGTGTCATTGACTTGATGATATATGAATAAATAGATGTACGATG